>CM019925.1:1989948-2152994 GCA_009764595.1 Geothlypis trichas | reverse complement strand
GGAAGGAGAAGACCCCCAGGGTCACGAAAAACTCGGCGGGAGCGGAGAAATCGCCCACGAGGTACAGGGTGCGGGCTTCTGATTCATCCTCACAATTGGGCATCCCAAAGGGAATCTGGTATAACCTGGGGAGCAGGGAGAGGGGTCAGGGGGCTGGGAATGGACAGGATGGTGGGGGTAGAGGGTGTAACCAGGCTGGGGTGGTCCCCTGGGAATGGAGATGGTGACAGGGATGGATACAATAACCAGACTGGGGTGGTCCCCTGGGATGGGAGGGATGGATGGATGATGGATGGATGGATGGATGGATGGATGGATGGATGGAGGGAGGGAGGGAGTAAGTGCTGGGGTGGTCCCCTGGGAATGGTGATGATGACAAGGAGGGATAGAATAACCAGGCTGGGGTGGTCTCCTGGGATGGGAGAAATGGATGGAGTAAGTGCTGGGGTTGTTCCCTGGGAATGGAAGATTTGATGGGGATGGCTACAATAACCACGCTGAGGTGGTCCCCTGGGAATGGTGATGATGACAGGGATGGATAGAATAACCAGGCTGGGGTGGTGTCCTGGGATGGGAGAGATGGATGATGGATGGATGGATGGATGGATGGATGGATGGATGGATGGATGGATGGATGGATGGATGATGATGGATGGATAGATGGATGGATAATGGATGGATGGATGATGGATGGATGGATGGATTGATGGATGGATGGATGATGGATGGATGGATGGATTGATGATGGATGGATGGATGATGGATGGATGGATGGATTGATGATGGATGGATGGATGATGGGTGGATGGATGGATAATGGATGGATGGATGATGGATGGATGGATGGATGGATGGATGGATGGATGGATGGATGGATGGATAACCAGGTGGATGGTCCCCTGGGAATGGAAGGTTTGATGGTGATGGATAGAATAACCAGGCTGGGGTGGTCCCCTGGGAATGGAGATGGTAACAGGGATGGATAGAATAATCAGGATGAGGTGGTCCCCTGGGAATGGAGGGCACAGATCCACTGCCATAACCTGGATTCTTTTCCAGGGTCTAGTGCCCTGGCATGGGGCAGGTGGCAGAGGAAAGGGATTAGAACCATAACTCTCATCTGGCCCAACTCCATCACTGCCTTCCCGGATAAATCGGGATTCCCGTGGACCTCCCCAAGTACTGAGAATTTCCCTCATTCCCCACCCTGGTTTTCCATGATTAACAAGAATCCCCCTGAGTGGTGTCAGGAACTGCCAGGGATGCCAGGGATGTCCCATGGGGTCAGGGTGTGGATGGTGCCCAGCTGAACACGGCACTGCAGAGGGGTCTAACCCAGCCCAGCACCCCCAGCTTGTGTGGGGCAGTCCTGGGGGGTATCAGGGCTCAGCACCCCCTCACCTGAAGGGGTACCCGAACTGGATGCTGATGGCTGTCATCCCTCCACCGTCACATTTCACTGTGGCTCCGGTCTCGCCGCTGAAGGAGCCGCAGGAGCCGAAGGCGAAGATGGCAAAGAGCTACAGGAGAGGGTGAAGGGTCAGGGGGTGAGCCCTGGGCCCCTTTCATCCCCGGGGGGCAGGCTGCATCCCCTGGCACTCAGTAATGGGCAAGCTGCCACGCCCCAGGTGCTGGCCTCAGGTGCCTCCCTCCAGCACTGGGATTCTGCTGGTGCTGGGATCATGTTTGAGGGGGTGGGGACACCAAGGCCAATCCCACTCCCATCTCCCCTTAGTTCTGGGCAGGGTACTGAGTGCCAGAATGGGCTGTCAGGCAGCTGGGAGCATCCCCATGGTGGGAACCCCAGAGCTGTCCCCTCCCCAGCAGCCAGCACTGCCCTCCCTCGCCGTTGGAGTGACACTGCCCTCATCTCTTGGATGAGGGTGCTGGGAAACACCATTCCCAAAGGGTTTTCCCACAGCTCCTCCTGGCTGAGCGCCCAATGCCCCTGAGTGAAATGGGGAATAATTTATATTTAAAACAGACACTGCACTTTTTACAACAGCAGGACCTTATACAACCCACACTAGGACTCAAATAGTTCAGACTCAACCCAAACTTGAACCTGAAGTGTATGAAATAGGCCCCTACATAGTGAGAAATGTGAGTGAACAACAACTGTTGTTCAATCCAGAACGGTCTCTCAAACGGGTTGAGTTGCTGGTGCAAATTAACATCTCAAAAATCCTGCTCCTCTTTCCTAAGAACATCCTTTGAGGGCTGGACAACGTTGTTACAAGACAGGTATACCTCAGGAGCAGAATAAGAAAGGATCTAACTGAGATTATTACGGACAAAATTGGGAGTTTTGAATGGAATTGATTCAGAAATACTGATGAATAATCCCCTGCAGGGATGGGCAGCCCATGTGTGGCACTAAGGGTTTAAGCAGCAGTGTCAGTGGATCCTCCAGGGATTTTCTCCTCGTTTTTGTTTTTGGGCTGTCTTTGCACGTGGAGTCTGATCCCATATGGTGGCCTCAATGGCAGGGGGAGCCCAGAGTCTCAGCGGGTGGGATTATGCAAACCAAAGAGCTGTAGGATTGGGGGAAAGCCCCTCAAGCTGGCTTTTCCCGGTGGGCAATGCCCAAAGAGGGCTGAGTCCCCCCTGTACCTCAGATTCCCCCGGGAGCCCCCCGGCCCTGGCGAGGCCGAGCTGCAGAAATGCCACCCTGAAACCCAATCTGCCAGGAGCCATTCATGGCATGGCCAGGACAGGACAGAGCCGCGGGCACTTGGCTGCCCCCTGTCCCCAGTGTCCCCCTTCCTGGGGCTCACTGACCCTCAGTCCCTCTCCCCACACACCCACCCACCCACCCAGTGCCCCCCGAGCCCATGGCAGTGGCAGGGACCCGGCACCCCGATGTCACTGTCCCCTTTGGCATGGCTGGGCACAGCCACCTGCTCAAGGTCACCGGGAGGGGCTGGTGGCTCGAACCCGTGTGGCCCCGCTGCCCTCCTCCCCCGGAGCCCCCAAAATGAGGTCTCCACCCCGCTGCTGGTGGGGTGCAGGAAGCTCCAGAGGGGCAGTGGGGGCTCTGGGATTCCTTCAGGAAGGAATGGAACCCCCAAATGTGGGGGGACCTGCGGGCTGTGGGGAGCAGCAGTGCTGGGGAAGGGGCTGTGACGGGGGGCACAGCGGGGACCGGGGGGCACAGCGGGGTCACTCACCCATTCCAGCACCTTGATGAAACCCAGCGGCTCCTGGAGGCGGCCCCAGCGCAGCCCTCGAAGGACACGGTCCTGCAGGAGAGAGCGGAGGGAGCACCGGGAATGCACCGGGACAGCACCGGGACAGCACCGGGGGCTGCTCCGGGGGATGGGGCGCCACCCCGGGTTGCCACAACGGGGTTGCCCCGGGAACGGGGCTGCAACGGGGGACTGGGGGCTGCAAAGGGGCCCGCTCCAGGCTGGGGGTTACCTTGGTGGAGTGGGGTCTACTCCGGGAAACCGGGGGGACTGCCCTGGAGAACCGGAGGGGCCGCACCGGGGAACCGGGGAGCTGCCCCAGGGAAACGGGGGGATACAACGGGACTGCCCCGGGCAGGGGTCTGCCCTGGGGGACCGGGGAACGGCATCGGCCGCGGCACCAGAGCAGCGGAGGGCGGCACCGCGGCACCGGGGCGCTGCACCGGAGGTCGCACCGGCGGCTATAACGGGACACTGTGCGCTGCTCCGGGGATCGGCACTGGAACACCACGGACTCCTCCGGGGATCGCCTCCCAGACACCGGGAGGACACCGGGAGTTGCCCCGAGCAACAGTGCCGGGACACCGAGGGGCTGCACCGGGAGCCTGCCGCGGTCACCGGGAGGGGGAACGCACCGGAGCCCTACCTGGAGCCGGGGCGCTTTATCACCGGCCGCGGGGGCGCCGGGCTCCGACATGGCCGGGCCGGGGGCGGTCGGTGCTGCCTCCGCCGCCCGCTGGGACGGCTCCGCTGGCGGAGCCGCCACCGGGCACCGCAGCGCCCCCGGGGCGGGCAGCACCGCCCCGCCCCCGGCAGCGCCCCTGGGCCGGCCCCGGGCCCCCGGGCCAGCCCCCCACCCCGGGCCGCCCCCGGGCCCTCCGGGCAGCGCAGCGCCCCCCGGGGGGCGTCCGACCGTGCATCGGCTCCGCCGCTCCCCCGGCAGCCGGGAGAGCTGGAACAGGGCGGGAATTCCGCCGGGGAACGCTACCGGGGCCGGCGAGGAGGCTGGCGGCGTGGCACCGTGTACCGGGGGTTGGGTGCCGGTATGGCCCGGGGGGCAGGGGCACACAGCCCCTCCCGGTACCTCCTGCCGGTATTCCCTTCTGTGCCGGAGTCCCATCCCGACACTGCCTCCCGGAGCTTCTTCCCGTGCCTCCTTCTCGGTATCTCATCCCTGGTGCTGCCTCCCCGACCCCCCAGTCCCGGTACCCCTTCCCGACCCCCCTTTCCCGGTTTCTCATTCCCGATCCCCTTTCCCGGTTTCTCATTCCCGACCCCCCTTTCCCTGTTCCCCATTCCCTGGAACCCTCCCGGCACCGCGCCATGCCCGCCGCAGACCCCGCCCCCGCCGCTCTGGCCCCGCCCTGGTGGCATAACCACGCCCTCTCCACACCACACCCTCAGAGCCTCGCCCCGCGCCCGCTCTGGCCCCGCCTCCGCCGCTCAGACCACGCCCCCTCCAGCGCCCTGGCGATATGACCACGCCCACGATGTTCAGACCCCACCCCTGGCGCGTTACCCCCGCCCCACCACATGGCCCCGCCCATCTCCTCCAATCCGGCCCCGCACCTCCACTGGGCGCTGGTCCCGCCCTCCCCACGCTCCCATTGGCCAGGTCGCAGAGCCTCTGTCCAATGGGCGGGCGGCGCGGGCGGAAGTGCCGCTCGGGGCCGGAAGCGGCGTTGCAGCCCCCGGTGAGGCCGTGGCGCTCCCGGTGCCCCCGGACCACTCGAGCCCTCCCGGCCCCTCCGGAGTCCCCGGGATCCGCCGGCCCCGTCCGGCCCCGCCGCCGCCATGTTCCTCACGCGCTCCGAGTACGACCGGTGAGTGCCCGCCCGGCCGCGGCTGAGTCACGGGCCTGGGCCCGAGCGGTCCGGGCCGCCCCCACCGGCGCCTCCCGCGCTCGGATCGCACCGGGAGCTGTCGAGAGCCCGCAGCCTTGCCGTGGGACCGGGGCTGCCAGGATGGGGCAGACTGAGGGCGGGGGAAGCTTCTGGTGTGCGAGGCTGGGGTACCTGGGGAAAGGAGCGTGCCCGGGGGAAGCGGCGGAGCTGGGAAGGGAACGGAGCACCGGGAGCGGCTGAGGGAGCTGGGAAAGGGCTCAGCCTGGAGAAAAGGAGGCTCAGGGGGGACCTTGTGGCTCTGCACAGCTCCTGACAGGAGGGGACAGCCGGGGGGGTCGGGCTCTGCTCCAGGGAACAGGGACAGGAGGAGAGGAAACGGCCTCAGGCTGGGCCAGGGGTGTTTCCTTTGGATGTTGGGAATTTTTTCATGGAAGGGGCTGTCCAGCCCTCACACAGACTGCCTGAGGCAGCGGTGGAGTCCTCATCGCTGGGAGGGCTCAAAAACCACGTGGAGGTGGCACCTGGGGACAGGGGTGAGTGGTGGCCTTGGCAGGGCTGGGGGAAAGGTTGGACTCCGTGATCTCAAAGGGCTTTTCCACTCTCAAGAATTCCAGGATTCCATGGTCAAACAGGACCTGTCTGGCTCCTGGTGCTCCCTTTGCATTCCAAAGTGTTCCAGGACATCCCAGCTGCTTCTCACCTGTGCCTTGACCTGCTGGCTCTCCTTGAGTCCATGACCACTTTGGGTGCCCACCCTGTGGCTATGGGCATGTCCCTGCTGTCCCCCTGCCCCGACCTGTACCCAGGTGACCTCACCCTTGAGCCAGGCCTTGGTGTCCTGCCCTTCTCACTGTGTGTTCTCCTTGCAGGGGTGTGAACACCTTCTCTCCAGAGGGGAGGCTCTTCCAGGTGGAATATGCCATCGAGGCCATAAAGGTACTTTTAAAAAGTTTCCTTCAAAATTTCCTTCAAAGATTTCCGAGTTTCCTTCAAAGATTTCCGAGTTTCCTTCAAAGATTTCCTTCAAAATCTCCTCTCCAAATCTGAGGCTCCTTCCAAGCCCAGGCAGGGATTGCTCAGGACTTGTTGGAACCCTGGATGCTGAGAATTTTAAATTTTCTGTGCTGAAAGGCACAGATCCACAAGAGAACACTGCATTTGACCTGAGGCTGTAAAGAAGGCTTCCAAAATTTATTAATAACACTGGAATTACGAGGGTGTTGTTAATTAAATGTGTGTGATATCACAGAATAGAAAACTTAAAATTGGGGTTTTAAAATGTAGTAATAAATATGAAGGAAAATAGTAGAAGTTTTAGAGTGGAAACAAATTGTTCTGCTTTACCTTCTTCTTCATAGATTTGAGTGGTATTGTATAATTAAACAGAAAAGTCCACACTGCAGGCTTCAAGAAATCAATTATTAAGTTATAAGAGAAATTAAGTATAATTTCTTAATTGGATAGTTTAACTTTTAAAAGACATTATAACAAGAGATAGTTAACCATTTTGTACCTTACTAATGAAAAACTACAAAACTCACAGCTGTGAGACTGTAACATTGATAAGAAACAATGAATATCCAAATCTAAACATGAACTATCATCTCAAGTACCTTCAATCCCAAACCAAATAAAAATTTAAAAAAAGAAACAAAGAACCCACAAGGCCTAATCCAGGCTGTGTCTGTTTCCTCCAGCCAAACATCCCACAGCTCTGCTCTTTTATGGATCATGAAGGACCAAAACCCATTGATTTTCCCCAGAATTCAGTGGAATGTTCCCTCCCCTGTCCTACCAAATGATTTATCCCCAAAAAATGCAATCCAAAGCTGTTTATCCCCAAATCAAACCTTAACCACTTCTTGGGTGGATTGAAATGTAAACTGAAGGTTGTTAGGAGCAAACCCACCTTTGCAGGGCCAAATGGCCTTTGGAGATTAAATATCCTTAATTGATAAATGTCCTTAATTGATAAATATTCCTGTCTGTTACATTGATAGAAGGTGGGTGTTGATTGGCAATAAGTTTAAATTTGGAAGAAACAGGTCAAGTGATGAGGGGAAAAAGCTCTGAGGTGTTTGAACAGGTCAAGTGATGAGGGGGAAAAGCTCTGAGGTGTTTGAACTGGGGAGAAGGGTCCTGACTTCAACTTCCCTGTGTTCTTTTGGCTCCTTGGGGCACTAAAAAGAGGAAAAAAGTAATAACATAACATAAAAAGTAATAACATGACATAAAAAGTAATACAAGTATCAAGGACTCGGGAATCAAAGCTCCCAGGGGGATGTGGGTGGCCATGCTGGTTTGATAAATTAAACTGTCTTAATTTCATCTGCCACCCCTGTGGCTGTAGGTGCAGCTTTCCAGGGAATCTTGGGGTTAAAATTAAACCCCATGTCTTGAAGTGGATGATGGGAGGGAGCATTCCACACTGCAGCTGGGACAGTTCTGCCAGAAATTCCCTGGGGTGGGAGAGCTGGGAGTGCCTGGGATCCAGGCAGGGCTGCTGGGAGCAGGGTGGGGTGGAGGTAATTGGGGGGATCAAGGCTGGACTGAGTTCAGGAGTTGGTGGGGTTAAGGTAGGAACAGTGTGGGATTTGGTGAGATTAAATAGGATCCAGATTAGGGGTTGGTAAGATCCCAAAAGCATTGGTAGGATCATGGTGGGATCAAGGCAGGGCTGGTGGGATGAAGGTTAATTGTTGGTGAGATCAGGACTGGATTGAGTTTAGGAGTTGGTGGGGTTAAGGTAGGACCAGTGTAGGGATTGGTGGGATTAAATAGGATTGAGGTAAGGGCTGGTGGGATCCAGATTAGGGGCTGGTAAGATCCAAAAAGGATCATGGTGGGATCAAGGTAATTGTTGGTGGGATCAAGGTGGGGTTAAGGTAGGGACAATGTGGGATTTGGTGGGATTAAATAGGATCCAGATTAGGGGCTGGTAAAATCCAGAAAAACCTTGGTAGGATCATGGTGGGATCAAGGCAGAGCTGGTGGGATCAAGGTGGGATGAAGGTAATTGTTGGTGGGATGAAGGTAATTGTTGGTGGGATCAAGGCTGGGTCAAGTTTAGGAGCTGGTGGGATTAAGGTAGGACCAATGTAGGGGTTGGTGGGATTAAATATGATTGAGGTAAGAGCTGGTGGAATTCAGATTAGGGGCTGGCAAGATCCAAAAAGCATTGGTGGAATCAAGGTGAGATGAAGGTAATTGTTGGTGGGATGAAGGCTGGATTGAGTTTAGGAGTTGGTGGGATCAAGGTGGAATTAAGGTAGGACCAGGGTGGGATTTGGTGGGATTAAATAGGATCCAGATTAGGGGCTGGTAAGATCCAAAAAGCATTAGTAGGATCAAGGCAGGGCTGTTGGGATCAAGGTGGGATGAAGGTAATTGTTGGTGGAATCAGGACTGGATTGAGTTTAGGAGTTGATGGGATCAAGGTAGGACTAGTGTGGGGTTTGGTGGGATTAAATAGGATTGAGGTAAGGGCTGGTGGGATCCAGATTAGGGCCTGGTAAAATCCAAAAAGGATCATGGTGGGATCAAGGCAGGGCTGATGGGATGAAGGTGGGATCCAGGCAGCTGTTGGTGCTGTGCCCAAGGTAGGATCAAAGTAGGGGCTGTTGGGATCAAGGCAGGGATTTTTGGGATCAAGGTGACAGTTGGTGCAGTTGAGGTGGGATCCAGGCAGGGCTGGTGGGATCAAGGTGGGATCACAGCAGGATCCAGACAGGGGCTGTCAGGAGCCCCTGGGATCTGTCCCTGTGCTTGTGGCCCTGGTGACACTGAGGTGTCCTGCAGTGCTGGGGTGGAATTGATGCCTGGGACTCTGGGGAGAACAGGAGATTGAGGAAAGCCACGTGCCCAAGCCAGAGCTGCAGAGGGATTTGTACTGATGTGGGAAATTCTCTCACCCTTAAGGGTTTAAAAGAGTTTAAAACTCTCTTTTCCCTTTGGCAGAGGAGAGTTCCCAGGGCCTTTTACACTCAGCAGGGTCCACAAAATGCTGTTGCTTGAAGGATGTGCAGCTGGGGAAGGGGCTCAGCCTGGAGAAAAGGAGGCTCAGGGGGGACCTTGTGGGGGTTCTCATGGGAATCCCATGGATTTCACCCTCCCCATAAGCTTGAAAATCCACCATGCCAAGCCAGAGTGGGTGTGAGTGTGGGTGACACAATTGAATCCAAACCAACACACCTGTAAATAAGTCAGAATGGATCAGTGCTGTGTGTGTGTGAGCTGGAGCCTGTGGTGGTGTTTTGCAGCTTGGCTCCACAGCCATTGGGATCCAGACCTCAGAGGGAGTTTGCCTGGCTGTGGAGAAGAGGATCACATCCCCCCTGATGGAGCCCAGCAGCATTGAGAAGATTGTGGAGATCGACTCCCACATTGGTATGGAGCAGGGATTCATCCCTCTGCAGCAGATCACCCCAAAATTGTGAATTATTTATGAGAAGAGTCCATCCCCTGGCAATGTGGGGAGTTGTGTGTTGGGATGAGCCCTCCCTGCCAGGAAGGCTCATCCCTCCCAGTGCACCCCAGCTCCTGGTCACTGCTTCTGCAGGCTCCAAGGCAGCAGGAGGGAGCTCCAGGAAGCAGAAAGAGGCAGCTGAAGCTCCATCCCCCTTCCTCAGTAACCTCCCTTGTGAAAGTTCATCCCAAATTTACTGCTGGGAGGGCAGGGAATTGTGGTGGGCTTGGCTGGGGCCAGTTTCTCCAGGATCACTGATGCCACCCATGCCCTGAGCAGCCCACAAGTGGCTCATGACCAAATATGTCACCCTGAAGGGCAGGAAACCTCCAAAATCCCTGTGTTACTGCTCCATGGGCATGGGAGGAGCAACCTCCAAAATCCCTGTGTTACTGCTCCATGGGCAAGAGTCCAATTTCCTCCTCCCAGGAGCTTGTGAAGCAATCCCCTCCTCCCAGAGTGGGACCTGTGCTGGGACTCCTGTGGGACAGCCAGGGCCCTTCCCAGCAGGTTGTTCTGGAGCAAATCTGGTTTAATCCCACGGAATCCTCGAGGCTGGAGAAGCCCTCTAAGATCATGGAGTCCAACCATCCCAAGGCCACCACTGATCCATGTCCCAAAGTGCCACATCCTCACTTTTTGAACCCTTCCAGGGATGGGGACTCCAGTGTTCATAGGGCAGCCTGTGCAGGGTCTGACCATGAAAAAATAATGTAATATCTGATCTGAACCTGCCTTGGTGCAGTGTGGGGCTGTTCCTTCTTGTCCTGGGAGCAGAGCCTGACCCCCACTGGCTGTCCCCTCCTGTCAGGAATTGTGCACAGCAAGAAATTCTCCCAGAACCTCCTTTTCTCCAGGCTGGGCCCCTTTTCCAGCTCCCTCAACCCCTCCTGGTGCTCCAGCCCCTTCCCCAGCTCTTTTCCCTTCTCTGTGCACGCTCCAGCTCCTCCTTGTCCTTCTTGTGAGAAACCCAGAACTGTTGCCAGGTGTGGCCTCAGCAGTGCCCAGCACAGGGGGACAAATCCCTTCCCCACCTTCCCACTCAGGGACCAGCTCCTCCCTGCAGCCCTTGGTGGTTTTGGGCATTTTGGAGGAAAACACATCCCAAATAATGGATGGAATGACTCAGGAATGACCCTGGTTGCCCTTTCCCTTGCAGGGTGTGCCATGAGTGGCCTAATAGCTGATGCAAAGACTTTAATTGACAAGGCCAGAGTGGAGACTCAGGTAAGATCTGACATCTCTGTTCTTAAATTAGCAGCACAAATCCCAGGAACTTCTTAAAAGTCTTGGGAAAGGAAAGATCACTCCATCAAAGAAGCTGGTGGGAAGCTGGAAGCTTGTTGGGAGTGTAGGGGCTGAGTGTTCTGGTGAAATATTGGATATATTGGTTTTCTTTTTATCCCCTTAAATTTCCTGGATGCCTCAGGTGCTTGGAAGTCCCAGGTACAAATCTGTGCTGCTGCAAAGGATTTTCCTGGGATTTTCTCCTGCATATCAGCACTTTTCCACCCTCTGGAGAGCTGTAACACATTTCTTCCAAAGCAGATATTGGGATAAATCCCTTCAGTTTTGCATTTCCCTATTGGCATCCCCAAACCTTGGTATCCAATTTTCTGTGGATTTTTGTACATCCCACTCTCCCTGATGCTTCCATGGGTTAACTGGCAGTGCCCTGAGTTCCACAGGGAAGTTATCCTCGTGTCCCCCACCTCAGCCATGCAGGGGTGCCATATTTTGGGCACATGGGGCTAATGGGGATTTTTATTTGGATTTTCCTGCAGAATCACTGGTTCACCTACAACGAGACCATGACGGTGGAGAGTGTGACACAGGCTGTGTCTAACCTGGCCCTGCAGTTTGGGGAGGAAGATGCTGACCCAGGAGCCATGGTGGGACTGGGGGATTGGGGGGATTGGGGGGATTGGGGAGCTCCCTGTCCCCCTGTCTGACCCATCCCCTCCTCTGTCCCGCAGTCCCGCCCGTTCGGTGTCGCTCTGCTCTTCGGAGGGGTGGATGAGAAGGGACCCCAGCTGTGAGTTCTGCTCTCTTAATCCAGGCAAAAGACCAAACCTCCACTGCAAAATTCCCAGGCTGTTTGAAGGACTCGATTCTGGGATTTTCCTTAAGCCAACCCCTTGGGGTTTATCTCATTATGTCCTTGATATGTTTGTTAATCCTGTTAAACCCTTTCCAGAGCTCCACCTGCTTGTTTGGCATAAAAAATCATCATATCTGCCCCAAACTCTTGCTTTTTTAAATTAAAAATGTGGTTTCCTGGGGAGGAGGGAAGTGTTAAAGCTCTCCTCATCTTGAGTGTATTTGTACCTTTCCCTAAAGGACCGGCAGAGCCACCAGTAACATAATCCATGTGACATTCCTTGGGGAGGTGTTGGAGCAGCTGTAACCTGAACTCAGCGCTTCAAATGCCCCCCCTGGAAGTGGGAAAGGCTTGGCAGAGCCAGACCAGTCAGGTCTGCCTTCCAGCAGGGAAAAAAACTTGCTGAATTTATTAAAAAAAAAAAGGATAAGATGGGAAATCCAAAGGGAAATGGCTCTCTGAGGAAAGAGAGTGTGTAAGCTCCAGCCTGGGGATGGATCTCAGTTCCAGCTATGCAGGGAGCTCTGTGGGGTTGGTGGGAGAGTCCTTGGGGTGCCCTGGGCTGGAATGGGGTGCAGGCAGTCACCCCCTGTCCCCACAGGTTCCACATGGATCCCTCGGGGACGTTCGTGCAGTGCGATGCCAGAGCCATCGGCTCCGCCTCCGAGGGGGCCCAGAGCTCCCTGCAGGAGGTTTACCACAAGGTAAGGGCTGCATTTGGGCTTGGGGGCCACCTCTGTGGGTCTGGGGGACCTCACCACCTCCCAGGATCCCCTCATTCCCTCCCCAGTGAGGATTTAGGGCTGGGCTGCAGAGGTGGGGCCTGAGCTGCTCAGGGCAGGATCACTCAGGCAGAGGATCCTGTGAGTAGGTGCTGAGGATCTCTGCAACTGAGAGCTGCTCCCAGCAGCTGCTCTCTGCCTGTGAGATAATGAAGGCCATGTCAGGAAGTTCTCTATAAATAAAAACTGAGCTCTGGGTGCTGCTGTCAGCATCAGGCTCCGTGTGGGTACAGCTGGAAGCATCCTGAGCTCACAGCAGCACCTTCAGAGAAGGGAGCAGCTTCTGTGCTGGAAGTTCTGGTCATGTTTGATATTAAATAGGAATTTTTTCCCCTTATGAGGAGGGGGTTGCCCATTTTGGGTGGTAAGAAACCAAACCCTGATGAAAAGCACAATTAGTGATGGTGGCTGGGAAGACTCAGTGGTTCACTAGAATTCTCCAAATTACCCAAATTCTGGATTCCCTGGATTGTCAGCCCTTTTTCAAGTGCAGAGTTAGTGAGACACAGCTGTGCTGCACATCCCTCTGGCTCTAGGGATACCTGGGATTTAGCAGATTAAATGCAGCATGGAGGTTTCTGCCTGGAGGGAATTGGTGAAGAGAAACAGCCCCTCCAGTCCCAAATGAACCATTTTAAAATGAACCAGATTGATGTGCCCCAATGAAGCATTTTTAAATCTCAGAAAGGCAGGATTTCACTGTCCCTGTGGATATCCCTGCTCTGCCTGCTCCAGTCTCCCAGGGATGCTGCAGATCCCTTGCTAAGCTGCTCCTTTGGCTGCCTGGCTCAAGGGATTTGGGAGAGGGGAGGGAGAGGGGCCAGGGCTGAGCCTGCAGTTTCTCATCCATGAGCCGTTTGTTTTGCAGTCCATGACGTTAAAGGAAGCCATCAAATCTTCCCTGGTCATCCTGAAACAGGTCATGGAGGAGAAGCTAAATGCCACCAACATTGAGGTGAGTCCTGCTGGAGTCAGGATTGCCCCTGGAGCAAGGAATGGAGCAGCTCAGGGCTTCCTGAGCCAAGTCCTGCAGGTGTTCCTGCCCTCTTCATCACATCCTGTGGGGCATTTTGGAAAAGTTGAAGCTTTTACCCTCTAGAGGAACAGAGCCTGGTCTGTTTTCATGGCTGATCCATGTGGTATTTGCAGGGTTCCCAGGATGAGGTGAGTCTGACTCCATGTTCTTAGAAGGCTAATTTATTATTTTATGATTATAAATAATTTTATTATTATAAATATCATATTATATTAAAGAATGCTATACTAAAACTATACAAAAGAATAGTGAAAGGATACAGACAGAAGGTTTAGCAAGAATGATAATGAAAGCTCCTGACTCCTCAGAGTCTGACACAGCTGATGGTGATTGGTCATTAATTAAAAACAACTCACACACAACCAATCAAACAATGATCTGTTGGCAAACCATGTCCAGACCACATTCCAAAGCAGCAAACACAGGAGCAGCAATCAGATAATTATTGTTTTCATTTCTCTCTGAGGCTTCTCATCTTCCCAAGAGAAGAAATCCTGGCAAAGAGGATTTTTCAGAAAATGTCACAGTGACAGATCCAGGATGAGCAGAAGGGATTCTCTGACCTTCTCCAGTCAGCAGAACCCAACATACCACCCAGACTGCTTTCCCTACATCTAACCATTCTTTTTTGCCTTGCTGCTTGTAATATTAGAAGGAATGAAAATTCCCCAGCTCCTGGGCTGCTATATTAGTCCTGGGGCAGTGCCAACAATCCCTTGGGCAGTGGGAGCAGCAGGGATCCTCCAGGAATGGCTGTGCCCCTGTGCCCTGGGGCAGGCAGCACCCACAGACCCCAGAGCTGCTCCCCAGGCTCCTTTTTGGGTGGGAAAGCTCCAAACCCTGTGCACGGGGTGGGGTAACTGGCAGATGAGCAGCCAGGCTGGTGTACAGAGTTTGCTTCTATTTTGGGTGGGTTATGAGACACCAGACCTTTCCAAAGTGTGGCATTGCAGCTCCTGAGCTGCTCTCTCCTCCCCTTCCTTCCCTCTGAGTGCTGGCAAACCTTTTCCCACACAGCCCCAAGGTATTCACCCCATTTTTCTATTAAATATTGCTGTGGGGGACCATTCCTGGTGGGATTCAACTTCCTTTGGAGGGGAAAGCCAGCAGCACATGAAAACTTGGATAGTCTGTCCCAAAATCATGCCTTGGGGCTGGAATCTCCTTCCCAGGTGCTCTCCCAGCCCTTGGCCATACATTTTTTCCTGGTACAGTGCAGGCAGAGGAATGTGTACAGTATCCTGATGTCATGTCCCTGTTTAACAGGGCTTAACTGTGCTTGGCACAGCCCTGCAGTGGGGTGGGATGGGGCAGGGGGGCAGGACAGCAGGAATGTGCTGAGGATTAAAAGGTTTCTATTGACTCAAGGCACCCCCTGGCTGAAAACGTGCCACCTGAAGAGCTCTTGGCTTCCTAGAAGTATGTGCCTCTCCCATTTCTTGGCTCTGGCCATGCTGCTGTGGCATTTTCCATCTAGGAACAAAGAGAAGAGGGAAAGTGTGGCTGTGGAAGAGTTAAATCCATCGGTGGCAAAGGTCAGGAGCCTGAAAGGACTCGACAGTTTTAGATTAATGACTTCCCTGTGAAGCCTGTCAGGGAATGGTGAAGCTTTGGTGGGGAGAAGGTGAGGGACAGGTGTGGAAAGCAAAGGGATTGGTGTCTCTGCTGGTTTTAGTGTTCATAAAGGTTTTTTTGGTATTTAGAGCTGGTTTTGCTGCATAAATCTGGCTCTGGTTGGGCCCAGGATCAGTCCAGGGTGGTTTGGTGCCCAGAGCAGCTGTGGCTGCCCCTGGATCCCTGGCAGTGCCCAAGGCCAGGTTGGACAGGGCTGGGAGCCACCTGGGATGGTGGGAGGTGACCCTGCCATGGCAGGGGTGGCACTGGATGGGCTTTGAGGTCCCTTTCAAACTACTCCATGATTGGAGGGGCCTAAAGTGGCATCTCCAAGAGTCTCCACCTTGTCTGAGAGGTCTGGGTGAAACTGGGCTGGCAGCAGCTCTCAGGCTGAGTGTGGGGACTTTTCCACATGGAAAGCACCTCATGGTACCTCCCTGCCCTGGATCAGGGGTTCCTTGTGCTGGTGAAGGGGGAATTGTGAGAAATCACCTTGGAAGAGCTCTGGGATCTGCTGGGGTGCTCCAGAACTTTCCTTCAGGTTTTTGGTTGCATCCATACACTCTGATCCTGGAGAGTCAAACCATGTGCCCAGTGCCTGAGTTCAGGGGCATCCCAGCCTTGTCCTGTCCCCATCCCAGCCCTGTCCTGATCCCATCCCAGCCCTGTCCTGATCCCATCTGAGCCCTGCTCCCATCCCAGCCCTGTCCCTGCTCCCATCCCAGCCCTGTCCCTGCTCCCATCCCTATCCCTGTCCCTGCTCCCATCCCAGCCCTGTCCTGATCCCATCCCATCCCTGTCCCCATCCCATCCCAGCCCTGTCCCTGCTCCCATCCCAGTCCTGTCCCTGCTCCCAGCCCAGCCCTGTCCTGATCCCATCTGAGCCCTGTCCCCATCCCAGCCCTGTCCCCATCCCATCCCATCCTGTCCCTGTCCTGATCCCATCCCAGCCCTGTCCTGATCCCATCCCAGCCCTGTCCTGATCCCGTCCCAGCCCTGTCTCTGTCCCTGTCCCTGATCCCATCCCAGCCCTGTCCTGATCCCAGCCTTATCCTGATCCCATCCCATCCCTGTCCCTGATCCCATCCCTGTCCCCATCCCTGTCCCTGTCCCCATCCCAGCCCTGTCCCATCCCTGTCCCTATCCCAGCCCTGTCCTACTCCCACCCCAGCCCTGTCCTGTCACAGATATATTTTATGAAAAATCCTTTCATTAGGATCTTTTCTCCTGAGAAGCTTCAGCTTCTCCATGTTTTGCTGCTTTGGAATGTGATCTGGAGAATTGCTGACCCAGCATGTGAAATTGTTTTTACTCTGTGACCAATGACAGCCACCTGTGTCGAGGCTGTGAGCAGTCACAAGATTTTATTATCATTCCATTCCTTTCCTTGCTAGCCTTCTGATGAAATCCTGTCTTCTATTCTTTAGTATGGTTTTAATATATCATTTTCTTTTGAAGAAAATGATATTATATTAATTATTTTTATATAAGATAATATATAATATATATTATATATTATTATATATTAATATCTTAATTATATATTATATAATATATATTAATATCTTAATTATAAGATATTAGTATATATTATATATAATATATAAGATATATAATATATATATCTTATATATAATATTATATATAATAGATATATAAGATATATATAAGATAATATATAATAATTTTTATTTTATATTATTGAATATATTTATTATTTTATTATATAGATAATATTTAATGTATGTATTATATATATCTATATATATAAATATATATAGATTTATGTATTATATTTAATATAATATATATAATAATTTATATATAAATTTATATTTTAATTTATATATAAATTTAATATATAGAATTTAAATTTAATATAATATATATAATAAAATAATAAATCAGCCTTCTTAAACCTGGAGTCAAGATCTTCATCTCTTCCCTCATCCTGGGACCTCTGCAAACCCCACCACACCATCCTGTCCCCATCCCAGCCCTGTCCTGCCCCATCCCAACCTATTATGGGATATCCCAGCTCATTCCAGGCTGTCCCAGCTCTCTCTGGAGCCCTGGCATTTCCCCTGGCACAGCTGTCCCTGGTTTGGGCTCCCATCCCTGAGCCAGCTGTGAATATTTCTGCTCATATTTCTCCTCCAGGCTTTCATTCAAGTCTCCCTCATCCCTGGTGCTGCCTCTGGAATGTTTCTGCTGCCTGCCCTGACCCTGAGCTGTCCCTGATTTCCTTGGAGACCTCAGCCTCAGTTTCCCTCAGCCCCCTCAGCCTCACACAGGATTTGTCCCCTTGGTTCCTGGGGGAGCAGAATCCTTTGGACAGGCAGGAATTCTCTCCTGGGAGTTTTTTGATGACTTTTCCTGACTCTGACTCTGTGCCATCCCTGTTTTCCTTAGAGATCCCTGCCCCAGTTTCTCAGCCTCAGTTTCCTCAGTTTCCCTGAGCCCCCTCAGCTCCCACACAGGATTTGTCCCCTTGGTTCCTGCAGGAGCAGAATCCTTTGGACAGGCAGGAATTCTCTCCTGGAGGTTTTTGATGGCTTTTCCTCCATTCATCCAATCCTCCCAGGCAGGATTTGTCCCCTTGGTTCCTGGGGGAGCAGAATCCTCTACAAAGGCAGGAATTCTCTCCTGGAGGTTTTTGATGACTTTTCCTGACTCTGACTCTGGGCTGTCCATGTTTTCCTTAGGAATCTTTGCCTCAGTTTCCCAGAACCCTGTCAGCCCCACACAGGATTTGTCCCCTTGATTCCTGCAGGAGCAGAATCCTTTGGACAGGCAGGAATTCTCTCCTGGAGGTTTTTGATGGCTTTTCCTGACTCTGTGCTGTCCCTCTTTTCCTTAGAGATCCCTGCCTCAGTTTCCCCAGTTTTTCTGAGTCCCCTCAGCTCCCAGACATGCCAGGATTTGTCCCCTTGGTTCCTGTAGGAGAAGAATCCTTTGGACAGGCAGGAATTCTCTCCTGGAGGTTTTTGATGGCTTTTCTTCCATTCATTCAATCCTCCCAGGCAGGATTTGTCCCCTTGTTCCTGGAGGAGAAGAATCCTTTGCAGAGGAAGGAATTCTGTCCTTGATGACTTTTCCTGACTCTGTGCTGTCCCTGTTTTCCTTAGAGATCCCTGCCTCAGTTTCCTCAGTTTTTCTGAGTCCCCTCAGCTCCCAGACAGGCCAGGATTTGTCCCCTTGGTTCCTGGGGGAGAAGAATCCTTTGGACAGGCAAGAATTCTCTCCTGGGAGTGTTTTGATGGCTTTTGCTGACTCTGACTCTGTGCTGTCCCTGTTTTCCTCAGAGATCTCTGCCTCAGTTTCCTCAGTTTCCCTGAGCCCCCTCAGCTCCCACACAGGATTTGTCCCCTTGGTTCCTGCAGGAGAATAATCCTTTGGAGAGGCAGGAATTCTCTCCTGGGAGGTTTTTGATGGCTTTTCCTGACTCTGACTCTGTGCTGTCCCTGTTTTCCTTAGAGAAACATTTGTCCCCTTGGTTCCTGGAGGAGAAGACTCCTTTGGAGAGGCAGGAATTCTCTCTGGGAGGTTTTTGATGGCTTTTCCCCCATGGAGTGGGAGCAGTTCCCACTAAAATTCCCTGCTGCTGCTCCTCTTGAGGAGGCTGAGTCAATTCAAAGCTATTTGTGCAGCAGGCAGCTATTTTAGGGCACCATGGAGCTGGAATGATCCTGCTGGCCTGGCAGATCAGGAGAAGGAACAGCTGCTCCCTGCTCTCCTCAGCCACATTTAACCCCTTGTTCCTTCCCTTGCAGCTTGCCACGGTGGAGCCTGGCATGAAATTCCACATGTACACAAAAGAGGAGCTGGAGGAGGTCATCAAGGATATTTGAAAAAGAGGGAGAAACCCCCCAAAAGCTCAAAGCCCTGCCCTGACCAAAGGAACTGGTGCAGCTCACCCAGCTCCTGGGATTTCCCTCCCCACAGCACCTGCATCTGCTGCTCCTGCCAACTCCAGAGGTTTTTTACCTTTTCTGGACAGAACTGAGCTTTGCCCCAGGAGGGAATGAAATAAATAATTTTGTTACTCTCACTGGGCTCATCAGCAGGGGGGGAAAGGTGGGAAGGGAGGGATTTGGAGCCCAAACTGGGGGTGGATTGGGACAGCAGCTGTGCCAAGGGCACTGCCAGGCCTGCTGCAGGAGTGAGTCTCCCTCTTGTGGTGCTGTCCATGGGGAAATCCAGGTGTCATTCCACACTTCTTTAACAAAAAATAGAGTTTTTAATCTGCTCAGTGCATTCCTCCCTCCTCCAGTGTTTTTTATCTGTAAGAGTCCCTGCAGCTCCATCTGCTTCCCTGCACAAAAATCAACACTCAGCCTTGGGGTTTGTGTTTCCTTCTGGTAGGGCTTGAAAAAATCTTGTTAGATCAGAGCCCCCCAAGCAGAAATAGGGCTCATGGGCTGAGATAACCCCTCACCACTGAAATGCTGCAGGTACCTCTGGGTTTTGTTAACCCTATTTTTCATCAGAAAATTCCTGCTTATCCCACTTAGTTTTTTTATTCCCCGGCAAAAATCTCTGTGTCCTCAAAACAGTGTCAGGGAATCAAAGCTGGGTCTGATAAGGGAATAAATTAAGATTAAAAGAGTATTTTCCTATAAAATCATGGTGGTGAGGAAAGCCAGCTCTGCCTCAATGCTGGCAGCTGGCTCTGAGCAGGGCAGAGGCCTGGAAATCAAAATCCAGGACCAATTACAATTTCAAATTACAATTTCAGGATAAATTATGGTATCACCTTGAACCAAGCAGCAGTGGCTGGTGTGGAAGAGCTGGATAGAGCTGGGACAGAGGTTGTCCTAGGAAATAGGGACATTTTCCCCAGTATAATGCTGGAAATGAGGAAATGTATTTCATCAAATCTCCCCCCACCTCCAGCTCTGCCTTTTCCAGAAGGATTCCAAAATCCCTCTCCTGCTGTTTTTCTCCTCACTTGCCATTGCCTGATGGATTCAGGAAGGGAAGCAATTCTGGAAAATCAGTTTTTGGATAACCTCAGTTTCAGCACAGCCCAGCACCCTCCTGGAACTCCTGGGAGAATTCCTTTCTCCTCTTCCAGAGCTGTTTGAAGGGAATAAATTGGATCAGGTGCTGCCCTTAGGAGTTGGATCCAACACCTGTCCCTGCAGGTGGAACCAAATTACCCAAATTACCTAAATTACCTCCTCATGGCCTTTTCTCCTTTGGGAAGATGTTGGAGTTCTGGATGCTGAGAATTTCAGACTTTCTGTGCTGACAGGCACTGACCCCCAAGAGAACACTGGACTGACCTGGGGCCCTGCAGAAGCTTCCAGAATGGAATGATAGAACTGGGATTGTGGGTGTGGAGTTTGAATAGAAGTGTGTCATATCACAGGGTGGAAAACTTTTTAAGGGTTTAAGGGTTTGGAATATAGTAATATAGATAAGGAAAGATGGAGAGGAAGGAAGGAAATAAAATTAAATTAAAATAAAATAAAATAATTCCTCAGAACCTGGGTGTAGGAACTCAGCCTGGCTCCGGCTCAGTGCTGTGCCTCTCCTCATCCCCCCTGTGCCCTGTCCAGCCACGGGCCATCCCCGGAGGTCACAGCACTGTCCCCTCCGGGACCCCCGGCCCCACCCGCGCTTTGTGAATGGGTCGGGCGGGCTCCCTATGGCCTCAGCCAATCAAAAAATCGCTCCACCGCTCCCCGCCAATCAGAGGCTGTCGCTGGGTAGATTACAGACCGGGATGGGGAGGGGCGGGTTCAAGCGCTGCTAGCAAGTCACAGGAGGAGGTGGGCGGTGATTGACAGAGGAGCGAGCCAATCAACTGGCGCGAGTATACCTTCGGGGAGGAGGCGTGACCGAGGAGCGACAGCTCCTCCAGCCAATCCTCGCCGCCCTGGCTGGGACAGCGGGACACGCCCCCGATAGACGGACAGCGATAGGCGGATGGACGGCAGGACAGGGCGATAGACCGACAGACCGACGGACGGACGGAGGACAGAAAGCGCAATAGATGAATCGACAGAGAGGAGCCCGCCCAGCGCACGGTGCCAGCACGTGGAGGCGGACGGGCGGAGGGACAGAAAAACATCCCTCCTTGCAACCCCTGGGACGGACAGACAGACACCCCTGCCTGCATCCCCCAGGATGGACACACAGACAGACATTCCCCTCTGTAGCCCCTGGGATGGACACACAGACAGACATCCCCTTTGCATCCCACGGGGTGGACACAGAGACAGACAGACAAACATCCCCTCTGTATCCTCTCTGATGGACAGACAGACAGACATCCCCTCTGCATCCCCTGGGATGGACAGACAGACGTCTTCTCTGGGGAAATCCTGGATGTGAGCAGGAAGCTGCAAACCCAGAGTGCTGTGGGCAGTTCAGGCTGCTGGGAGCAGGAGATAATCCAGGAACTGCCTGAGGAGTCTTTGCTGCTTTTTGCCAAGGTCGGGATTAAATGTGTGATTTTTTGTTGGGACTCAGATGTTCATTAGTTCTTCTCTCTGTCACAGTCTCACAAACCCTGAGTTCTACAGCACTTCACTTTAACACACTAAAAATGGAGCCCTGTCTCTCTCTCTAACAAGGCCTTTTAAGGATAAACTATCCAATTAAGAAATTACTCCCAAATTATTTTTACATTTAACCCAATAACCAACCACCCGTGCCTGCAGTGTGGGCTTTTTTATCCAATTACACAAAACCACCAAACTCATGGAGAAGAAGGTGAAGAAGGAGCAGCCTTTACTCTAAAACCTCCATCTTGGTTTATGGTAACATCTATACAATTGTAATATCTATATTGTATATTACTATAAAGAATATTCTTTTTTTATTACATCTTTTACTATATTCAGAATATTACTATATTCTAAAACTTTAAACTCTAAGTTTTCCACCCTGTAATATCACACACTTCTATTCAAACTCCACACCCACAATCCCAGTTCTATCATTCCATTCTGGAAGCTTCTCCATGGCCTCAGGTCAGTGCAGTGTTCTCTTGGGGGTCAGTGCCTGACAGCACAGAAAGTCTGAAATTCTCAGGGTTCCAGCAGTCCCTCTGTCCTGACACTTCTCTGTGAGACACAGCTGCTGAACTCTGTGTGAAAGTGATTGCAATTTTATGGCAGCTGGCTTCAGTGGGCAGTTTGCCTTATCTCTTCCACATTCACACCTCCCTTAGGAGGTCATCTGCTGATAACAGCCATTGAATGTCCCTGCATGGCTGATAAGAGCTACAGCATCCCACTGGGAGATGTGAGCCCAGAGGGAGGAGCCAAGCATTCCTACCCGGATAGAATCTGGAGATTCTGGAACACCAGCACGGCTCCTGCACTGCATTGCCCAGAGGAACAGCAGCTGCCTCTTGCCCTGCATCTCCAGAGGCAGAGACTGCACCTTTCTCCAGGATCCCTGCTCCAGCAGAGCCACCCTGACACTGCAGGAGGGCTGAGCCACAATTCCAATGGCACTGCTGCCAACAGCCTGACCCACAGGGGTGTCAGGCTGGGTTCTGACTCTGGCAGTGTTGGTTTGATTTACTGAATTGTTTTATTTTATCCTTTATTTTCTTCCCTAATAAAGAACTGTTATTCCTGCTCCCATATTTTTGCCTGAGAGCCCGTTAAATTCAAATTTATAACAATTTGGAGGGAGGGGGTTACATTCTCCATTTGAGGGGAGGCTCCTGCCTTCCTTAGCACACTCCTGGCTTTCCAAACCAAAACCGAGCCCCATCACACCCTGGCAGTGCCCAAGATCCAGAGCAGAGTTACTCCCCCACAGGAATGGGGCAGGGCCAGGAGAGCTCTTTCCCTTTCCTGGGCACTGCCAGAGCTCATCACAGCAGCCACGCGGTGCCGCTGCCGAGTGCCAAAGGAGGGAAACGCTCCCAGCCCAGCTCAGGAACACCCCGAGGGCAGAGCCAAGATGCTCTCAAATCCACTCTGCCAGAACAAAAATATTTCGCTGATCTTCCCCCTCCAAGTGCAAATTCTTTCTATGCGCCACATTCAAATGGCAACACAAATTTATTTTGTGAAAAATCTTGTTTAAAAATTTTAAAAGTAAAATAGTAATAAAATGGTTATAAAAATAGCAATACAAATTAGAGCAATAAGAATTTGGACAATCAGAGTTATGACAATGAAAGCAAAGAATTAGGAACATTGGGATGTTTTCCTCTTGAAAAGCACACCTAGCTAACAAAGGATTAACCCTTAAAAGCAACAGCCTGATGCACATTCATTCATCTCATACATCATTCAAAAATTCTTTTCAAACAAAGGATGTTCTCTGGTTATTGTCAGCTTCGCCCCTTCATCTTGTGAATCATGGTCAGATTCCATGAAATCAGCAAGGAACAATTCTTCACAATAAGGAGGCAATGATTTTTCTCTTTGGGATCTTAGTGCCTTGTTGCTGTTATCTCTGTGCAAAGAATTTCTTGATGATCTCATCCCTTTCTTGAGTTAGTTAAAAAAAGTATCTTACACAGCACAGTTTCTATTTTAATATTATGTTATAACCTGAAGCTATATTTACCACACTACTTAAGAGGATTAATACAGCACAACTTTCTAACATAACACATATAATATTCATTTTAATATTTGCAAAAGCCAATTATATAATGCACTTTTTTCACACACTCATAATTTTTCTCATTCTTGTTGAGTGATGCTATAAACTTGAAAATATTTGACAAAAACCTAGCTCACCAAAGTGTTTACCATCATAATCCTTCTGTCTGACAGCATCCAAAACTGAGCACCACCCCTGACTGCTCAGAAATTAAAGGTAGCAGGACAAAAAGCTCAATAGTTTTGGATTTTGCATTCTCACTGTAATGGTTCAGCATGAGAGGAATATTGGATTTGTCTTTCCAAACAAGCTGTGGGTCTGCTGGTAGATAAAAGAAACAATGGGAAGATTGATGAATGGGAAAAGATATTTGCTTTTACAAATAAACTTTAGGTTTGCTGATAAATTAAATTAGACATTGAAAGATGAAAGAAATAATGGGGAAGAAAAACGCCTAAATTCCATAAGAATTAAAAATTAAAAGAGAGGATTGTACATTAGAGGGAAGTCTTCGGTATCAGGTGTTTTGGGAAGTCTGAACCTCTCAAGTACCTCAGAAATGGGGAAAGAGAGAAGGGAAATGCAACCAGGAAATTGGGATAAAAAGGAGGCTGTGTCCTCCAAAAATCTGAGAGATCCCAGGGGATGCCCCATGGCCTTGCCCTTTATTCAAATAAAGCCAAAGGACTCCTCTGTCCCCTTTTTGGATGTAAACCTCTGGGTTTTGTGGATTAATTTTCCTAACAAACAGCTCTAACCAATACAACATTGGCAAGAGTTTACAACAAATTATTAAGGCACAGATCCTCTAACTGCAAATATCCCCTATGTGTTTATTTATCAGTTTCTGTGCTTTCTTCCGTGCTATGGATAAATTCGTATTTTATCAATTTCTTCTTCTGCCAGCTCAGTATTTTGCCCTGCAGAGCAGCTGCTGAGCCCATGCACACTGCCCCGGTGTGAGAGGTGACTGTGGTGCCCTCAGGGTGAGAAAGGAGTGCAGAGTTTCCTGGAGATTTTCCTTTGCTGGATCTCATTCACACAGGCAGTCACAGCCCCTTGGCAGGATTCAAGCTCCCATTTGAAGTCAGGCCAGCTTTGCCCTCCTGAGGTGTGGCTGGAATCCACCTGTGAGCTCCTGCTCCCTCCACCATGGAGAAAGCAAATTTTGTTCTTTTTAATTTAGTGATGAAAGCAACTCAGGAGTCACACTGATGTTCAGCACCTGGTTTAATTCAGCTGCCACCACTTCCTTTCCCAGGCTGTCAAATACAGAAGGGATCCATCAAACCAGCCCCATAAACATCCTGCACCTTTCTTTGACGTGGATTGGCAGCACTTGATCCTGCTGGGCCACCTCTGCTGCCCTGTGTGGGAACCACGCTGCTGTCTTTACATTCCAGGATAAGGATTTTGGGTTTTTTAAAGTGATTTTGGGGCCACCTTAAGGCTGGCTGGAGGAAAACAGCACCTCCTGTATTTCTTTGGTGTTTTCTCATTCTTGTGTATCCCATTCCAGTGATAATCTCACAATTTGGCAAGCAGAATCTATCACTTAATTTCAGGCTTTGGTCTAATAATCATGAATATCAATACTGAAAGTCTTTCTGAGGTTTGGCTCAGGCCCTTCTATGCATTTTATCAAACAGCTTCTGGCCACTGTTTAAATTTACTTTTCCTTTCCCCCTGTTTATGTTGAGTGTTGAATCTCTGATAGGGGCTGTCCTCCCTCAGTTTGCTCAGTGTGGTTAATGTTTGCTTTTTGGCTTTGCAGAGCAGAAATGCTGTTATCACCCCACCAGACTTGCCCTGCTCTTGTTGGAAGCCAAGGAAAAGCTTCCTGCTGCCTGACCTTGCAGGTGGCATCTGCTTCTCACAGCCTGGTTTGTCAAACCCCTCTCCAGAGCCCAAAATTACCCAAAGCAGTGATGCTTTAATAACTACATTTATTTATTTAATAAATACAGATGTATCTGAAACTCAGTGATGCTGGTATTGAATGAAGGCTTTAAAGAAACTGAAAGAGTTAAAAGTTTGGCTAGATTTAGTTAAGAGGATAGAAACAATTTATAATGATTAAAAGTATACCAAGAAGAGAAGAAGTGATGGGGAATGGTTAATTATTGGCAGAAGGAGTAGTTAAGGCTAAGGTATAAATCACTTACTTGTCTCACTGTGTTTGAAGAAGCAGAATAAAAATGTGGAGCTATTGTGGAAATGAAGAAACCATGGCTTGTGCCTGTGCCCTGAAACAGCCCAGGCCAGGTGGGGGAGCTTGGGCTGCAGCCCAGGGTCAGAAAGTCTGACAGCACACGAGAGTAAAAGGAAATTCAGGAAAACATCTTTGCCTTCATCTTAAAAAGAACACTCCCCATTTTGAAACCCACCCACCCATTTGAATGAGGAACTGAGCAAGCATGAAGGAACTTTGAACTCATTTAAATTTGATTATTAGTTCAGATTTACGAGATATAAATTTTGTACTAAAAAAGGAAAATGTTTGTAGCCATGATAATTTTCTGAAAAATCCTTTCCTTAGGATTTTTCCTCCTGAGAAGCTGAGAGGCCTCAGGAACAAAATGCAAACATTGATTATCTGCTGCTGTGGAATGCAACAGGTGCATCTGGGATTGGTCTCATGTGGTTGTTTGTAATTAATGGCCAATCACAGTCAGCTGGCTTGGACTCTCTGTCTGAGCCCCAAGCCTTTGTTATAATTCTTTCTTTTTCTATTCTTAGCCAGCCTTCTGATGTAATCCTTTCTTCTATTGTTTTAGTATAGTTTTAATATAATATATATCATTTATATAGTTTTAATATAATATATATAATTATTAAAAATATATATTTTAATAATAATAAATCAGCCTTCCAAACATGGAGTCAGATCCTCGTCCCTTCCCTCATCCTCAGACCCCTGTGAACACCATCACAAATGTTGATTGATTCCATAGGGTTTTGTACTATATTCAGTCATCTGATGTTTACAAAAATAATTTATGGATGTCTGAAGTTGCAGGTGCTTCCATTCTTGTGGAGGAATCTACCAACAGAGCTTTTTCTATTTAAATTGAGAGAAGCATGGTTTAATTTCACTTAAAATGAGCTCTTTTGCCCATTATAGCTGAGCTGTGGATTCTAACCTTTTAAACATTAAAAGAAAAAAAGCAAAACAAATCTTTGACTGTGATTGAGTGTAGGTGGAGCACCTGGGCTGGTAAAGTCAGATAATCTCTCACTGATATCCACAATTAGCAGAGCTGTTGCAATCAAGACCTAGAAATACAGAGACATTCATATTGAACACAGACAGCTCAAGAACCCAGCAGTCAAGATGGAGAAGAATTCTCTTCACTAACACATTTTTTTATTTTATTTTTGCATTTAAAAGTTTGTAATTTAATAAATACAGATGTATTTGAAAATCAGGTACTAACGCATTTTTAAATTTTATTTTTGCATTTAACAAATACAGATGTATTTGAAACTCAGGTACTAACGCATTTTTAATTTTATTTTTGCATTTAATAAATACAGATGTATTTGAAACTCAGGTACTAACATATTTTTTAAATTTTATTTTTGCATTTAATAAATACAGATGTATTTGAAACTCAGGTACTAATGCATTTTTTAAATTTTATTTTTGCATTTAAAAGTTTGTAATTTAATAAATACAGATGTATTTGAAACTCAAGTCATATCCTTCCTGGTTTATGACAAGTGCGTGGCAGACAGGAATTTCCACTTAAAGAGATGTTGAGCTGGACTGGAAAGAAGATTTAATGGAACAAATGTGAAAGAATAAAAAGAAATAGAAGAGCTTCTCCTTTGCCTGTTGGGTGGTATGAAAATTCCAGCAATGAAATCCCTCCTGGCTCTGAGGGAGCAGTGAAATATCCTTTATTTAGGATTTTTTGCTGTGTAGTTATGACATAAAGGAGAAACCTCGCTGGGAAATGTTTCTCCTGCCTGGCTCAGCTGGGATCTGTTGGGCTGTGAGCAGGGACAGGTGAGTGTGGCATTGCAGCATCTCCCACTGCAGGGCCCAGGGGCAGCAGCTCTCCTCTGCAATTGTGCAAGATTCCCAATATTTCCAGTTTCTGCATCACGAGAAAACCAGAAAACCACTGGAGCCAAAGAGCTTTTGGTAAAGCAAAAGGTAGAAGAAATATCTCGGTAGAAAATAGCCAATATCTTGGTAGAGATTTAATTTTAATTTTATTTCTTAATTTTAATTTTATTTTAAATTTAGTTTTTCTAATTTTAATTTTATTTTAATTTTAATCTTATTTTAAATTTAGTTTTTCTAATTTTAATTTTATTTTTATTTTAATCTTATTTTTAATTCAGGGGGTTTTTGTTTGTTTGTTTTTTTTGTTTTTGTTTTTGGTTTTTTTTTTTGTAGAAGCTTAATTCTGCACTGAGGTGAAATTCAGCTGGAACTTAGCCCTGCTGGCCTTCTCCTGCTTAGCTCTTCCTCAGTTCTTTTGTTTCTCTCCTCTGGCTGAAGAACTGCAGGGCTGCCCAAGCCAGGGTGTCTGACCAGCCCAACACAAGGTGTCATTCCCAAACAGGTGGAAATTCAGAGTAAAAGCTGCTGAGAGTCATGAATCATATCCCATTCTGCAAGTCAAATTCTTGAATGCTTTCTTACTACTGTTGGTTCTGTAAATGACTTTAAAATAGCACTTAAAATGTGTAATTTTCCATACCAGCCACAAGAGAAACTTTGTGCTGAGAGGGCCCTATAAAGATATGTCAGTGTTTGCATATATAGATTTTGTTTTCCTTCAGATGAAGTTATCTTTTCATTTCGAAGTTTAATGGAAAGATTTTTGGATTTATCATGATCTGGTCTACAACTGTCAGCTCTCTGCTGCAGGTACAGCGTAAGGACTCAAATTGTTTAGGCACTAAATTAACATTTTACTTTCCATTTGGCTGTCATTTTCCTCCTCCCTCTTTAATCTTATCTTTCAAATGACAGTTTCAATATTTGCTTAGCAGTGCCATGTTTATCCTGTTAAGATAATCTGCTTATCTGAAAAGGAGAAAGCTGAGATGACCAAGAAATCTGTGAGGAGCAGGAGGCCTCCAAGAGAGCTGGATTTGGACAAGGCCTGAGTGGACAAGGGGGAGCAGCTTTAAGCTGAAAGATGGTAGATTTAAATTGATATTAGGAAGAAATTTCTTCTTGTGAGGGTGGGCAGGCCCTGGCACAGGTGCCCAGAGCAGCTGTGGCTGCTCCATCCCTGGGAGTGCCCAAGGCCAGGCTGGACAGGGCTTGGAGCAACCTGAAACAGTGGAAGGTGTCCCCCATGGTGGGGTGGAATGAGAAGGGCTTGAAGGTCCCTTCCAAGTCCCTTCCATTCTATAATAAATATAAATTATAATATAAATACAAATATATTATAATATAAATGCAATATACCATAATATAGATATAAATACATAAATATTATAAATAAATGTAAAAAATATAAATTATTCAATAATAAATGCAAATATCTGCAATATCTCAGAGCTGGCTGCCCCCCAGCTCAGCCCCCTCAGGTCAGGGCTGCTCCTGGGCTCCCCTGGCAGGGGGAACTGCTGTGCCCAGGGATGTGGTGTCCCCTGAGCCCAGGGCTGGCTCTGGGCTCCCCGAGTGTCCCAGGGCTCAGCACCAGCACTGAGCATCCTCACACTGAGGGGCAGCTGAAGGATTCACACCTGAGTGAGGGGGAGCAGAATTTGGGGCCTGGCCACTGCTCCTGCTGCCTCCTGTGTGGTCCCAGCCAAGGAAAATCCTCTGAAGCACCAAATAATAAAAGAGATATGAAACATCTCTTCCAAATAATGAAATATAGTGGGTTTAGATTAGATTTTAGGAAAAATCCTTCCCTGTGAGGCTGCTGAGGCCCTGGCACAGGGTGCCCAGAGCAGCTGTGGCTGCTCCATCCCTGGCAGTGCCCAAGGCCAGGCTGGGCAGGGCTGGGAGCACCCTGGGACAGTGAAGGTGTCCCTGCCATGGCAGGGGGTGGAATATGATGATCTCCTGTGGGAAATGAATTTGTAGAGAATTCTCAAAGCCTGACAGAAGGCTCACATGGAATAGGAGAGATGTTGAGAGAGAAATGGAACTAGGAACAAGTTTCAAAGGATGGCCTTGCAAATGAGACTGGATACTTTGGAGAAATAGAACTGTGAAAGATGCATTGTAGTGGGACCCATGAGGGATAATTTTAGATGATTTGCTTTAAAGCATCTACAGCTTTATATGCTGTATAATGTATTGTAATTAGGAAACGGTTGGCTTCTAATTGTGACAGTGAATTATAACGTCTGTATTGTCTCACCCTTCATATAAGACAGAAAATGGAATAAAAGCTTTTAAAACACCTCTCAGTTGCCCCATGTCTGGGTCAGAAAAGTGTTTAATCCATCAGTCTCCCTGGTCTCCTCCAACCCAAACTCTTCTGGGTTCTAGTTTGTGTTTTTCAGCTGGCCAAAGCTGAGGAGGGAGAAGAATAAAGAGAAGCACAAGAGCTCAGCTCCCTAAGGAAGGTTTAGAGGGTGAGGAAGACCATCCCAATGAGGTTCAGAGTGGACCCCTTTGCTTTCTAACCTCCACACAAAGCCTGGATTCAGCTAGGTCTAATCTTAGCCTCAGATTATGCCAGTGGTGTATGTTTAATGCAATTATCTATAGAAAATTTATAGCAGTTAATATTGAACAGCTACATGGAATTTTTATTAATTCAGCATGCGGTCAGTCACTTACTGAGGATCTGTTGGAACTAAGAAATCTCTCTTGGGCATGGAAGGAACTCTTAATTTCAGGTAAGGGGTCTGAAACCTTGAGTGGTGCTCCAGTTCAAGGGGAGAGTCACGGGTATGCAGCCCAGCTGCCACTCAGGGACAGCTCAAATTTGGCTTATCCTGATGTTAATATTTATTAGAGTGAAGTAGTTGGCTGCTAGTCAATAGTTTAGAGAAGATAGATGTCTTTGTTTTAGCTCTGTTATCTCCTTCTGTACTTAAGTTATTTTCCACTTTTGGGCTTTGAAACCACCTTTAAAAATATTTTTGCTTCACTTCCTTGTACCTAAGCCAGGAGCATTCCAGCTCACAAATCCACCACAGGGCGTGGGCCCGTTGCTCCACAGCTGGTCTGATCCAAAGTACAGCTGGGGGTCAGGTGTATCCATGAGAGACACCACAGCAATATTTATAAAAAACTGCCTTGAAGCCTCAGTTGTCATCTCTCTCTGTCACTGGTTATGTTCCTGTATTTGCAACATTTTTTTTTTAATAGAGAGGGGAGTTTTCTTCTAATGACAAAATTCAGTGTCAGCACATGACTGGTTTACAAATGGAGATGAGAGCTTAGACAAGTCCTGCCTCTGACTCAGATTTCTGGCAGTAGCTCTGTTTGAGGTGGCTTGCACCCCAGATATCTCACATTTGCAAGTTCTTAAGAATGGCCAATTAGGTCTATTACAAAATGAATTATTGAGTGAATAGACACAAGATTAACAGACTTAGGACTTTAAACAGACTGCTCACTACACAGGATGAAACAAAACCAACTGCTAGTAGGTGAAAAGATTCCTATATTACAGCTAGTGAAGAAATGGTATGGATCAGGAGTCAATGCAGCTTAGCATGGAATTGATGATGGAGTACACATAAGGTCCTTTCAACTCAGTTCCTGGGAAAATATTTGAGGAAGCTACATCCAAACTCTTGGGGAGAAGTCCTTCACATTTCCAAGCTCTGTAGGAGATTTCTGCCTCCATGAAAGTTTGTGCAGCTTTTATAGTTTGTAAAGTGAAGTGTCTGTTAGTCAGAAATTCCATCTTATATCCCCACACCTTGTTCTCAAGGCCAGTTGTTTGCTGTCTGTTGGGGAAGATGAAACAGGAAAGCCTTATAAATATGATTGCCTGGTGAAAGATTTTGAGAATATGGAAACTATAAGTGAGATTGAAATGAAAGCAAGCTTTGAGATCCCTCAGTTACTGAACAACTGGAAAACAATGGTGTGGCCAGCTGAAGGTGATCCCCTTTGGATGGAACAACACCCTCTGCTTGCAGACAGGCCCAAGGGTCAGAGCAGACCCTACAGCTTGGCAGAAGGGCCCAAAGAGGAGTTTTTAGGGTTTAAAATGTAACACAGTATGGTAATGTAATGATTCTTATAGGCTGTATGGAAATGCTGTAGGATTTGTATCTTGTACTAGATTGGTTAGTGAGAATTAGAATATTCAGCACAAAAGAAGATTCATGGTATTGTAACAGGAACCTTGCTTTCTTACGCTTTTACTCTCTCACCCTCTCATCCTCTCTCCCCCTCTCTTCTCTCAGTCCTGCTCCAGCTGTGGCTGGCAGCTCCCAGCAGGGCCCTGCACCCAGGCCCTTTGCAATAACCCACAAGTTCCAGCCCTGGCTGCAGAGATCTCTGCTCTCCATCCATCCCAACCATCCTAACCCCCGACTCTCCTACAGTTCTCCACTGGGAGCTCCATCCCTGGTGCCAGAGAGAGAGAGAGAACTGACCAGCCAGAGGCAGGTCACCAGCCAGGCAGGCCAGCCTGGGTTATCTCATCATCCCTGTGATGGGAGGACAACGCTGGTGGACAGAACAGATCAGCTCCTCTGTGAGAAGAGTCACAGGGAAGTCGTGCCACACTGGTTTCCAAGCAGCAGCTGGAGTTACTCAGCAGAAGTGACAGCTCTCAGTGGCTTTAGGCACAGGTCTTGGGTTCCCACCTGGCTTTTTGGTCCTTTCCTCAGTTATGTGAGACTGTGGTGGATACATGAGATGTTTTGTTGGATGGCCCATCAGAAATGCCAGCTGGGTCTGTTTCAGCTGCTGTGGTTGTGTTTGGCAAAGCCTGGTGCTCTCACTTTCTCACACAGATGTGGGGGTGTTCACTGGGGTCCCAGGATGAGGGAAGAGACGAGGATCTGACTCGATGTTTCAGAAGGCTTGATTTATTATTTTATGATATATATATATATATATTATATTAAAACTATACTAAAAGAATAGAAGAAAGGATTTAATCAGGAGGCTTGCAAGCAAAGGAGAAAGAATGGAATGAATAACAAAACTGTGTTTGACTGAGAGACCAAGCCAGCTGACTGTGATTTGGCCACTAATTAAAAACAACCACATGAGACCAATCACAGATGCACCTGTTGCATTCCACAGCAGCAGATAACCATTGTTTCCATTTTGTTCCTGAGGCCTCTCAACTTCTCAGGAGAAAAGATGCTAATCCTTATAAAAGGATTGTTCATAAAATGTGCCTGTGACACCCAGGTGTATCAGCAGGAGGCCTGGAGCTGGGTGAAGGGAGCTCCTCTCTTGCAGCCTCCCTGCACATCTCCTGTGCTTGCCCTGGCATTTTTGGCTTTCCTTACAGCAGCCCCGTGTGATCCATCAGTGCTGAGGGTACCAGGGGCCTTTCCCTCCATCACCACAACCCTTTTAGAGCAGGTTACAGTAATTTGTAAAGGAAAAGGAGCCAAAAGAGGCCATGTCTTTGTGGTTCCCTTTACTTGGAGAACAAATGGGATCTTGCATGCAATGCAGGCCTGAGCAGGTATTGCCCAGGCTATAAACCAGAAGGGAAAAACCTCTCAATGGAACTGAAGGTAAGCTAGGAGGAGGAAAAAGAGAAGGAATGAGATGTTAAGGATGTTTTGTTGTTGCAGGAAACAAGATGAATGCAATGGCACCATTTGCACATGCACTCTCTCTGGTAATTATCTCAGCACTATGATCAGACCCAGTTTGGCAGAAGTTAGAAGTCCTGGAGATAACAAATTTCCCACAGTCTGGGAGCATAATGGGAACAATTGGGTAGAGGAAACAAGCTCAAATTAATATTTCTGTCCAGCAAAGGCAACAGTAATAAACTTTTATAGATAACAGAAACTGATAGGAAGGGTATGGTTGTTCTAACCAGAAAATCACCTCCAAGATAATCCCTGGGCAACAAAAGTCTGTGTTTCACACACAAAGCTGTAAGAAACTGGGCTTCACACATTCCAGGTGTGTGGTTCCATTGCTGTAAGGTGAGCAGGCCCCAGCTCATGGCTCAGGGCAGCCTCCCTTCCTGTGGCAGCCCAGGGAGCAGGGCCTGGTGACACTGCTGCTGCTGAGGCTGATCTGTAATAACCCCAGAGCTCTGACATGAACTGCAGCATCTTTCCAATCCGTGAGAAAAAATTTAACTTCCAAAAAAATTTAAAAGGTTTCTTCAGACCTTATAAAAAATATAACAGAAGACTGAATAGAGAAAACATTACAGTGCTGGGAGCAACGGATCTTTCCCACCATGTGCTCACCCACACAATGAAGTTTTACCTTTTAGCCCTTTAGCCCCTCCCAAAGTTCTGTCCATCTGTTCCATCCTTCTTTGCTGTCCAGGGGTGGAGTTCATGTCCTCAAATCCTGATTGGAGGCCAGCTGTTGCCATAGCAACAATCCCCCCATCCCAAATGTCCCAAACCCAGGGCACCCCCTGATAACAACACAAGAGGGGTATAAAACATAACTAAAAAACGATAAAACTTCTCCTAACATATTTACATATTTGCCTTTAATTGTGAGAGTCAACCATCACATTGCTCATCTATCACACAATCCAAACCATCCTGTAACTCCATATGAATCTATGATTTCTGGCCCTCTGTAAGCATCCTTTGCTGGTTTATAGATAACTTACTAGTTAGGTGTGGGGGTGTTTGAGGGTCCCCAGGATGAGGGAAGAGATGAGAATCTGACCCCATGTTTTAGAAGGCTGATATATTATATTATATTATATTATATTATATTATATTATATTATATTATATTATATTATATTATATTATTATATTATATTATATTATATTATATTATATTATATTATATTATATTATATTATATTATATTATATTATATTATATTATATCATATCATATCATATTATATCATATTATTAACATATTACATTACATTATTATAAAATCACACTAAAGAAAGAAAAAGAATTTTATCAGAAGGCTAGACAAGAATGAATAATAAAAACCTGTGACTGACCAAAGTCCCAACACAGCTGGACTATGGTTGGTCATCAAGTAAAAACAATTCACATGGAACCAATCAAAGATGCAGCTGTTGCTGAGCAACCTCCAAACCACATTCCAAGCAATCAGATAATTATTGTTTACATTTTTTTCTGAGGTGTCTCAGCTTCTCAGGAGAAAAATCCTGGCAAAGGGATTTTTCAGAAAATACATCAGTGCCAGCTGGGTGGTGGGATGAACCATCTCCCCTTCAGGCAGAGCTCCCAGCACGGCCTTTTGCAAACCACAGTGGGGATGTGCAGATGCACAGTTGCCACCCTGGGCACCCCAATTGTGAAAGCAGATCCAGCACTGCTGTGAGGTCAGAGCAGCTGCCTGCCCAGCCCTGTGGCACAGGGACAGAACCCAGAGGGGCTGTGTCACTGTCACACCGGGCAGACACCACCTCCTGCTGCAGCTGGGCAGGCAGAGCTGAGCCCAGGGGGACAGGGAGGAGAAAAGCTCACCAGAAAAACCACTGGAGTCTTCCAAAGCACTGGCAGAGGTGACTGGAGCTCAGCTACTGCACCATGAGCTGGAATGAAGCGGGCTGCTCCTGCCCAGGGTGTCAGGCTGGAGCAGCAGGATGGATGTGGCTGTCACTGGGGCTGGAGCAGCAGGATGGATGTGGCTGTCACTGGGGCTGGAGCAGCAGGATGGACGTGGCTGTCACTGGGGCTGGAGCAGCAGGATGGACGTGGCTGTCACTGGGTCTAGAGCAGCAGGATGGATGTGGCTGTCACTGGGGCTGGAGCAGCAGCATGGATGTGGCTGTCACTGGGGCTGGAGCAGCAGGATGGATGTGGCTGTCACTGGGGCTGGAGCAGCAGGATGGACGTGGCTGTCACTGGGGCTGGAGCAGCAGGATGGATGTGGCTGTCACTGGGGCTGGAGCAGCATGGGGAGGCTGACAGGTTTTCTGAAGACCAGCCCTGGGGTGTGATGTGTGAAGTCTCCTTTCTGTGGGGATGGAAGAAGAGAAGAGACTCAAGAGACAGGCACAATCTTCTCTGGTTTATTTTCCAAGGGATGTTCTTCAGGCTTATTTGGCAGGTGCCTTTGCCTCCCCAAGGAGAAATTTTCTGAGCCCATGCCATCCTCACAGAGGGCACACTACATGTGGGCAGGGGGCAGGATGGGAATGTCTGAGGGCCAGTGCAAGCACAGGGGAGAGCAGAGGGTGTCCCCAATCAGCAGCCCAGGGCTCTCACTTGGATGATGGAGCTTGAGCACTGCTTGTGCTGTGGGCAGAGCCAAGAGCAAAGCCCACTGGCAGTGTCCTGGCACACCAGAGCCTGAGCCTCCAGCTTTGGCTGCAGAAGGACAAACTGCTGTGGAGCCAAGCACTCAGGGGACAGCCAAACATCTGCAGGGGAAGGGTTTGCCCAGCTCTGGCCAGAGACTGTGCAGGTGTGGGAGAGCTCTGGGACCAAAGTCAGGCAAAGCTCCTGAGCTTCCTTGTGGTTATTAATTGTTGTGGTGTTGTGGTGATCTCCAGGATGAGGAGAGAGATGAGAATTAACTCCAAGTTCTTAGAAGGCTGATATTATATTAATTACATTACATTATATTATATTATATTATATTATATTATATTATATTATATTATGACATTATATGACATTATATTATATGACATGACATTATATTATGTTAAAATGATATACTAAAACTACACTAAAGAAAGAGAAAGGAGACAGAAGGCTAGCAAAGGATGGCAATAAAAAACTTGTGACTGACCAGAGTCCCAACACAGCTGGACTGAGATTGGTCCTTAATCAAAAACAATTCACATGGAACCAACCAAAGATGTACTTGTTGGCAAACAACTTCCAAACCACATTCTAAGCAATCAGATAATTGTTGTTTACATTTCGTTTCTGAAGCTTATCAGGAGAAAAAAACCTGGCAAAGGGATTTTTCATAAAATATAACAATAACTCTTCCTTGCTGTAAAGGGGTTTGCCTGAGCCTTGGTAATTGGCAGCCCCAGGACTCCCTCTCTTTCAGGCAAAAGATGCTGCAGCTGAAGAAGAGCATTAAAGTCTTCATCTTTTTGCTCTCAGTGGCTCTTGGTGAGTTTTCATGGGCAAACAACTGAGAGTGACAGCCTGGCTGTGCTGGATCCCAGCTTTCCTTGGGACCATCATGTGTGGAAACTGCTGTGGCCCAAGTGCTTCCTGAGGGTGCCCTTGACTGGTTTTGGGACCCCCAGTAAGAGCCCCAGGCAGTCTCACAGCCATGCTCTGGCTGCTGGACTGACATCTTGCTGCCAGGTTGAGAGAGAAGGGCGTGGGTATTTCCAGAGCTGAACTGGGGGTGCCCAGAGGGGAGAGGCAGCGCAAGGGGAGGGGTGGGCAGGTCCCTCCCCAGCCCCTGCAGCCTGGTCCTGGTGCTGACTGAAATGAGGGGAAACAGGGAATAGAACTGGTTAGGGAAGCTCTCAGGGTAGAGCTCAGTCTCTAACTTGAGTTTTGGTCAAGAACTCCTAGGTGCTTGGCCAGAAGGAGTCTTAAGAAGAATGGACCTCTTGTGTCAGAACTCAGGACATCTCTCTGGCTGTGCTGGATGGCTCAAGCACCTGCCAGGGGGCTCAGAGACCTTGGCACAGAGCCCAAGTCACTTAAGACTTTGATTTTGACCCATGGAGCAAATTACCACCTTTATATGAAGAATTATAAGTCAAGAAATTTTAAATAAAATAATAGTTAGTTTGTCATGGGGTGGAAAATAGAATTTTGGGGGTTTTAGAATGAGGTTTCAGGGGACAAGATGGAGGAATCTGGGCATGTCCAGTCTTTCTTCTTCTTCTTGGCCTCCATCTTCTGCTGTGATGGTGGCACTTTTGGACTGATTTAAGGTAGAAACTCACTAACATAGGTGATTCCTCACCCCTGAGCTCGCCTGCTGCCTGACCCCCGGGGCAGCAGGGAGCAGACAATGGGCCCTGGGGCTGGCTGCAAACCCCACTCCAGGGCCTGGTGATGTGAATTGCAGGTGGTTTCTGTGGGACTGCCCTGTCAGAATGGTCACCATGGACAAAGGAACTCCTGGAGGTTAGTGGCTGTTGTGGGACAGGCACCTCCTGCAGGGGGTATTGCTGATGGTGGCTGGATAAATCTGAGGCTCTTCTGCTCCTACACAGCATGACCCAAAGAAGCAGCAGGTGGTGTAGTCTGCCCTGGGAAACCATGGTGGCTCTGGCAGTAGATGTTCTGTGATGGTGGTCACAGGGGTTTTTTAGAGGATGGAAGAGTCAGGATCTTGATTCCATTATCAGAAGGCTTGATTTATTATATTATGATATATATATAACATTATAACTATACTACATAGAAATAGGAAAGGAGCTTCTTCATAATCTGGCTAAGCTAAGAATAGAATACAAAGAATAATAACAAAAGTCTGTGTCTTGGCAGAGAGGATAGCAGCCCTGCTGTGAGTGGTCAGCAAATCCAAACACCTACAGAAGACCAATCACAGGTGGACCTGTTGCATTCCACAGCAGCAGATAATAATTGTTTACATTTGTTACTGAGCTTCTCAGCTGTAGCAGGAAAAATCCCAAGAAAGGATTTTTCACAAAAGATGTCAGCGACAATGTTCTAATCAAGATTTTGGTGGCTCTGGCAGTAGATGTTCTAATCGAGATTTTGGTGGCTCTGGCAGTAGATGTTCTAATCAAGATTTTGGTGGCTCTGGCAGTAGATGTTCTAATCGAGATTTTGGTGGCTCTGGCAGTAGATGTTCTAATCGAGATTTTGGTGGTTCTGGCAGTAAATGCTCTAATCGAGATTTTGATGGCTCTGGCAGTAGATGTTCTAATCGAGATTTTTCTCTTTCAGAAGATGCAAAGTGTATTTCCAGCAGGACTGAAAGCTTTCTGGTAAGAAACATTTGCTGAACTGGAGCTGTGTCTGGCAGAATGTCAGCTGACCTTGTGCTACCTGTGCTCAGTCTCCAAACAGCAAAGGCTCCTGTACTTCTGTCCTGCCTTTGCCTTTTGCTCAGCTTGGGCTGGAAAGAAGCACTGGCAAAGCAGGGAAAGCCCGTGTGTCTGTTCACTGAGCTCAGGTGCTCCACAGAAGGAATGGGCTGCTTTGGCAAGATCTGCTTTTCTGTTCCTGCAGGAATTCACACTCTTTGATTGAAAGCCAAAAGTTGCAGAATCTGCTGGAAGAGGTCACTCAGCTGAGGGTGGAGATCAGTAGTTTGAAGGTGACCCTGCCATTTTGGGGAAAGAGAACAGAAAGAGCCATTTTGGGGCTGGGCAGAGCCCCCAAGAAAGCTCTCCTTGGTATTGTTGGTGGGGTCAGAACGTTGTGGCCACAGACCCTGTTCCCCAGCCCTTGTGGTCCCCTCAGCAGCACAGATTGCCAGCTCTGTGGGCATGGCTGGCCATGCACAGCTGGCACTGGGCTCTGCCTCTGTGGGTGCTGGCAGCCTGCTGAACTGTCCTTTCCTGTTTGCTCGTGGCTTTCCCAGGAATTGAGCCAGATAGCTTTGGAACCCTGTGTCAAGACAGACTGGGCGCTCAAGAGCTCTGGTAAGGACACGAGCAGCTCGGTCTCCCTGCCCTGTGCCTGTCTGTGTCCTGCCCACAGCCTCCACAGGGATGGCTGGGGCTGTTCAGGGAGGATGGCACAGAAGTGACAACGTTCCTGTGTGCATGGAGGGGCTCTCTTCCTCTCCACTGCACCTGGAGAAGGAATGGCTGGCTTGTGCTTTGCTTCCTCCCAGCACTCTTCACCCTGTGGAGAGGCAGTGGCTGCTGTCATTGCCCCCAGAGCAGGGTGATGCAGACAGGACAGGTGGACATGGAGCTGCCCAGGGGCACCAGAAATGGTGTCTGAGCACCAAACCCTGCCAGTGTGTAGCTGCTTGCAGCCATTTGCCCTCCCTCCCTTACAGGAGCCACCATTGACACACAAAGAACTTCCCAGACCTATGACTGCAAAGAGAGCTGTCTCTGCAGGATTTTACGCTTCTTCTGGACTGCCAGTCCCCCTGATACTATCCTGCAGGTATCTTAGCAGAAATCACCAGCTTTCTTCTCTCCTGTGAGTTTGGGAACCATTCCTGGGGACTCTCCCCTCAGCCCAGTGGTACTGATGAAGCCCACAGCAGATTGGATTCCTGAAACCAAAGCTGGAGCACGGGGCTGGGTTTGCTGAGAGGCAGTGGTTCCTCTCCAGAGGGGAGTGGAGCCAAACTGAGCTCTCCTGCTGCATTCTGCCCACGCTCCTTGGCCACAGCTGGCTGGAAGGACTTCTTTCTCCCTGGTGACCCTGTCTCCACTCTCAACCCTAAGAAGTGCTTTCCAGGGTGGGGGGTGAGAAGCAGGGGTGCCCTACAGAGTCCCAGGGCAGAGGTGTTTCTGCTGAGTAGGATGGTTTCATAACCAGTATTCTCTGTTCTGCCATGCTGAGCCCATTTTGGCAGGCAAGGAAGTCCTGTTTCTGCCCATTTCCTCACAGCCCCTTATTTCCTGAAACAGAGCCCACTGACATGTCAGCCCCAAGGCTTCCAGCTACAGGGGCAGTTGTGTTGGCCCACACATCACTGCTCTTGCATTCTCTTGCAGACAAATGTTTTCCCAGGAAACTGCTGGGCTTTCAAAGGGCATCAGGGCCAGGTTGTCATCAAGCTGCCAGCACGAGTCTACCTGACTGCCATCACACTGCAGCACATCTCCAAAGATGCCTCTCCAAGCGGGACCGTCATCAGTGCCCCCAAAGACATTGCTGTCTTTGTAAGTCTGCTGGGCACTTCTGCTGGGGGTCTGGCCCGAGTGGGAGCTCAGAGTGAGGTCTTGTTTTGGTGCATCCTCTGAGCTGTGTGTCCTGCACTCCCCTGAGCACTGCTGTGCTCAGTGCAACACTTCAAGGGCTCAGGAGTCTGGGGACTTCTACCGGTCACAGTGACTCTGAGATCTGTACAATCTCTTTTCTCAGCCCGGCAGTTGAAGAAGGAGTGAGGATTCTTCTGTTCTCATTCTCAAGCTTGTTTATTATTTCTTACCTATAACATCCTTTCTCTGGCCTGCTGAGGTCCATTCAGCAGGTCAGACAGAGGCACACTGACTGCCCTCGGAGGTGGTGCTGTCTTTTATACTAAAAACTATGTGTACATTATTCACAATTACTTCCCAATACCTATCACCTATGTTAGACACTGAGCTTATACCTTAAACCAATCCAAAAGTGCCACCATCACAGCAGAAGATGGAGGCCAAGAAGAAGGAGAAAGGCTGGACACACCCAGATTCCTCCATCTTGTCCCCTGAAACCTCATTCGAAAAACCCCAAAATTCTATTTTTCACCCCATGACAAACTAACTATTATCCTACTTAAACTCTCTTGACTTGTAATTCTTCATATAAAGGTGGTAATTTGCTCCATGGGTCAAAATCAAAGTCTCAAGTGACTTAGGGTCTGTGCCAAGGTCTCTGAGATCCCTGGCAGGTGCTTGAGCCATCCAGCACAGCCAGAGAGATGTCCTGAGTTCTGACACAAGAGGTCCATTCTTCTTAAGACTCCTTCTGGCCAGGCACTTAGGAGTTCTTGACCAAAACTCAAGTTAGAGACTGAGCTCTACCCTGAGAGCTTCCCTAACCAACTGCCAGAGCCCTGGGAGAGGCTGACCCAAGTCTGTGCTTTCCCTCTTTGTGGGGATGAGCCTGACTCACTTCCCTTGTGCTTTGCTCCCAAGGGAGTGGATGCAGACAGAGAAGAGGAAACTCTCCTGGGGGAGTTCACCTACAATGTGGAAAAAAGCCCCACACAGACCTTCCCTCTGAAGGTATGCTCCACACATGGGGGCCAGGGAGAAGAACAGGTTTGCTTGCTTCTTCCCATGGCTGGGAAGGTGCAAATATTTCCTCCCTGGGCAGAGGGTCCTGCATTGCTGCCAGAAGAGACCTGGTGGGGCTTGGAGGGCAGAGCAGCACGTGGTTGTGGTGGCTGAAGGACAGGGTCAGGCCCATGGCAACACAGCTCTGAGAGATCCCTGGCTGCAGCCACTGCCTTCAGAATAGCCAGATGCACATACAGCCACACCAGCCAAAAAAACAGACCTTGTGCCATGGAGAAATGGGGACAAGTGGTGACAAAAGCTGTCAGGCATCACTGTTGCTCCACTCTGTGCCCTGCTGACAAGCTGGATGGTGTCACCCCAGCACAGAACACCCCTTCTCTCCCATTGCTCTCAGTCTGCCAGAAGGAAAGGCAGGCAAAGGGCATGGTGGGGGCTCAGTGGGGTGACACACAGTGGGGTGACACACAGTGGGGTGACACACAGTGGGGTAACACACAGTGGGGTTACACACAGTGGGGTGACACACAGTGGGGTGACGTGACATACAGTGGGGTAACACACAGTGGGGTAACACACAGTGGGGTAACACACAGTGGGGTAACACACAGTGGGGTGACACACAGTGGGGTGACACACCAGCCCCATGCACAGGAGCACGTCCCCAGCCCCTCTGTCAGCACAGAGCAAGGGACAGAAAGGAAGGAGGAGCAGCCCCAGCTGGGGCAGATGCAGAGGACACCAAGGGCCTTCCCTTGCTCCCAGCCTCCCCAGCAGCCCTAGCACCAGCGGTGAGCCTCAGATCTCTATTGCTTCTCCCAGCTTCTTTTAAGAGCTTGTTCCTGAGCAGAAACAGGGCTGGCAGGGTGACACTGATTTCACTGTTGATTTTAACACCCCCCTTTTTCTTCACAGAACATGCTGCTCCCCAGAGCCTTTTCACATGTCAAACTTCTTGTGAAGAGCAACTGGGGAAACCCATGGTACACCTGCATTTACCGAGTGAAGGTTCATGGAAAGATGGAAAACCAGAAAGCCTCAACCCAGGACCAAGATAAATAAGAAAACACAAAAGAGGAAAGGGCAGGAGGAAGAAGGGAAATGGGGGGAATGATGTGGCATCCCAATGTTGATTTTAGACTATGCATGTGGGACTGTGTCAGGTGAGTTTTAGATAAGACATCAGGAATTATAGAATCATTTAATCCCCTCTGTTGAAAGGGACCCACAAGGATCATCAAGTCCAACTCTAGGCCCTGCACAGGACAGCCCCAACAACCACACCATGTGTCTGGCAGCTGGCTCAGTGCTGTGACCAGTTCTCTGGGAAGCCTGTTCCAGTGCCCAACCACCCTCTGAGTGAAGAACCATTTGGGTAAAGAACATTCTGGGTGAATCAGAATCTGCTGAGTTACAGGGGACCCACAAGGATCATCAGGAGTAAATCCTACAACTCCTGGCCCTGCACAGGACAGCCCCAACAGCCACCCCATGTGTCTACAGCTGGCTTGGTGCTGTAGCCAATTCACTGGGGAACCTGTCCCAGTACCTGCCCACGTTCTGGGTTCAGCTTCTTCACCCAGAAGGTTCTTCACTCAGAAGGAGAAGGTTCTTTACCCAAAGTTCTTCACCTGTTTCTTCTGGACAGTTACAGGCTCTTTGGGAGGGGTAGACAGGACAGAAGAGTTGCAGAGGTCCCTTCCATGTCAGGGGTTCCATGGTTCCATGACTCTATGATTCTGTGACCAGTTGTTTCCAGCCCATCTCTTGTAAGCCCCTGACACAGTGCTCTATGTGTCCTATCCCAGAAGCCACAGGTCCAGGGTTTAAGACAATGGCAGAATGCATGGAAACCTCTACTCCTTGCCCATGGATGTGCAGTGACACACTAATTTGTGCCAGAGCCTCGAACTACTGACTAAAACAAATAAAGCCATCGATCCTGGGAATTGAACTTCAACCTTTGTTTGATGAGTAGAACTGTAAGCAGTAAATAAGGAAGCAAAGGATGGGGATTCCACCACCTCTATGGGCAGCTCCTTCCAAGGCCTGAGCACCCCTTTCCATGGGGAAATTGCTGCTGATGTCCAACCTGCCCCTTCCCTGGCACAGCTTGAGTCTGCTCTCTTCACCCTGTCCATGTTCCCTGGAGCAGAGTCCAGGTCCCCCCCCGCTGTCCCCTCCTGTCAGGAGCTGTGCAGAGCCACAAGGTCCCCCCTGAGCCTCCTTTGCTCCAGGCTGAGCCCCTCTCCAGCTCCCTCAGTTGCTCTTCATCAGACTTATGGCATATGACTTTTAGCTAGGAATTCTCTGCAAACCCCTTTGTAGCAATCTCACGCTGGTTTATTGTCACTTAAGTTAATCCAGGACAGGGATCTAATTTTTTTTGTTACCAAAAATTCAGTAAAAAAAAAAAAAAAACAAACAAAAAACCTCCTTAACACCAATGTAGCATTAAAAAACAGCATTCTTTATTCAGCCAGATGCACAGGGGAATAATTCCTCCCAAAGCTGTGCATGCTAAGTAGAGAAAAGTTTCTGTTTATATTCTGTATTTTTTATATATATTCATTGATTGTCCCAGACTACACATGCATATGATAATATGATACATATGATTATATATATGATTTTTGTACATATATTTTTTTCATACATACATATCATTTCCCCAAAATCATTAACATATTTCCCCTTTCCTTTATGCATTCATTCTTCTGTCCTGGGGGTGTCTCTGGTAGTCCCTGATGGTTGTGGACCCCAATGTTCCAGGTGACCTTGCTGAGCTGGCAGGACACTGAGGCTGATGAATTTCCAGTCTCCTTACACAATGGGCATTGTGCAGTTTTCATGGGCCAGTCATTCTGGAACAATCTTTGTGTTAGCTCACCAGGTGTAGGCCATTTATCATCTGGTAACAATTTTATTTATGGCATTATTTTCATCCTTCCCGTTAACCCACAGTATCAAATTAAAAAAGGCAGGACTTTAAAGTGAGGTAATTGCATTTTTATTACTCCCATAAAAAAGAAAAAAAAATCAACTCAGAGAAAAAATATTGTTCCACATGACCAATTTATGGAAGTAGCTCACTCAGCTGAGCTTCAAGTCGGTTGCTGGGGAATCCCCTGGCAGCAAAAGCTCTAACAAGTGTCACTGTCACCTCCCTTATGAATCAGACAAGTAAAGCAATCCTACATGGCAGCACTAGCAGCTAGTAAGGAAACCAACTTCAAACTATGGCACAGAAAGAGCAGTGAACAGATGAGCAGTGAACCCTGCTGCAACTAAAAGCTATTCAGGTGTTACATTTCCACAAAGAATTCCCACTGTTCCTTCAAATAATGTAGGAAAGCTATTGTTGTGAATGTTAGGCTCTTTTTTTCCATTTTAATTCTTATCTGACAGTTGAATCTCAAGTCACAAAGTTGTGCAAAACTTTGTTTAAAAAGTCCAACCTTCTATACAAAGTGGGTCTTGGAAACAAATTCTGGACTATGCAAGGGTAAATAAAATTACAGATACATATTTCACAGTTATTTACAAATTTTGTAATACCTGTCACTCATTCCAGAACCATTTAATCAAGGATAAAGCCAAGCACTGAAATTCTACACTAAACAAACTGTCTCCAGGAAACACATTCTAAAAATGCCTTAGTAAAGGAGATCCCTTTCCCAGAAACAATAAAACTTGCCTGGAATAAACCACAGTTGTCACTGAAAATGCTGGAAAAACTGGAAAAACAAAATTCTCCAACAACAATTTTAGTCTTAGAGAATCAATGCATTATTTCATTCTGGCCAGGATGTTGTTCTGGCCAGGATGTGCAACAGAAATAATTTCATCCACATAGCCTGGGTTGTGCAGAGAAAATCCATGACACATGAATTTTACCAGATTTTTCATAAACTTTATACAGTTAAAACCCATTGGTTCAAAGTTCATTGGTTCCAAGCTACACAGTTTGTAACATTTGGTTTCTTATTGGTTACAGATCTCTCTGACTGATGCTAATTAGGTCCTCATTCTTATCTATCTCTCATCTATCTTTTCTCAGACCAGGTGTCTCTGACCATGCCAGGAGTGATGTTGGTTGTTAAGACAATTCTTGATGGTTTTATCTTTTGTGTATCTTCTGTGCTACCCCCAGCCTGCAGAGATGTTAAACTCATCAGGCCTGGAGTGGTGAAACAGTGTTTTGAAAAGAAATTTCAATTCCTTTCAAATTGGGCAAAGGCAAACAAAACCCCTGACTAAAGTTATACAAAAAATTTTAAACTTGGTATAATTTCCAACAAGAGGGACCCCCATAAACTCCTCACTAAGCTAGAGGGTTGTGGAAGCATGGACTCCTTCCCTGGAATTCATGGCAAATGTGAAGCCTTTGCACATGAATTTCCTCCAGCTTAGGTGTGATGACCATTGATGTAGTAATACATAAAGAAACCAGTGAAATGATTTCTCCTGCCAATGTCCTCTGTGACTGCTAGAGAAGAAAAAAGAAGCTCTTCTATTCATCACCTCATCCACAATCCCCTCCCAAAATACTCTGTTAAACCTCAATCCTTCCTTCTTCAAAGCTGTATGGCATTGTCAGCATGAAAGGATATAAATCTTGCTTTGGAGCTAGAGGAGGAAATAAACCACATAGGACCCTTTCAAGGACTGAGAACCTGAAAACATGTAGAGGAATGTAATTCCTGCATCCTGAGTTTGTCAGCCAATGGTGGTTTAACTGCCAAGCCCCACACAGCCACTCCCTCACTGCCCTGCCAGAAGGATCAGGGAGAGAATGAGAAAGGTTAAAGGTGGAAAATTTGTGGGTTGGGATAACGATGGTTTAATATGGAAGGCAAAAGCCACACATGCAAACAAAGCAGACTCAGGAATTCACTCCCTGTTTCCCATGGGCAGGCAGGTGTTCAGCCATCCCATGGAGAGCAGGGTTCCAGGACACGTAACAGTGACTGGGGAAGGCAAACACCATCACTCCAAACATCCCTCCCCTCCTTCCTTCTGCCCCCACTTTATTTCCTGAGCATGGTGTCACATGGCCTGGACAAGCCTTTGGTCACTTTGGGTCACCTGTCCCCGCTGTGTCCCCTCCCAGCTCCCCACACACCCCCAGCCCCCTTGCCAGCCTGGCAGCATGAAAAGCAGAAAAGGCCTTGGCTCTGTGTGAGCACTGCTCAGCAATAACAAAAACATCTCCATCATCATCCCTGCATTCAGCACAAATCCAAAATACTGCCCCATGCCAGCCACTGGGAGGGAAATTACCTCAGCCACACCCAGCACAGTCATCTTTTGCTATTTCTTCATCAGACACAACAATATGAGAGATCTTGCTACTCAGCTGTGCCATATCTTCTTAGCTTTATGTCTTTGATAACCATTGCCTCTTCTCATTTTTACCTTTTAAGATCTTTTCATATCCTTATTTTCCTGAGCTTTTGGTGCATACAGCAAGAGAAAGAAAACTGATGTCAAAGGCAGCCAATGCAGTGGTAGTGACCACTGGAGGTAGTGACCAATGAAGTTAATGTCCAATGATCAGCTATGGCTTGTAATATACAGTCCATGGAAACAAACAGATAATAAATCAGGTTTCTTTCTGTTGTATGTGGTTATTGTTCAGAAATGTTTTACAAGGGATAGTAGGAAGATGAATTAAGAATATAAAGTTGGTTACCTCTTCTTCACCTCCTTTGCAGGAGGTTCTATTCAAGGACATTTTTCATGGTTAATTCTTAACTCATTGCCATTCCCAGTAAATTCTTTTTATCTCAACCTGGGATTGGAGAAGGTGAGAGGAGCAGCTTGTAGACTTTTTAGTGGGAGTACTAAATTGGGGAATATTATTCCTGGACCATGATGGGGGATGCAGCCAGGATGGCTGACCCCCACTGACCACAGCATCCCAGACCATGAGAAGTGTCCTGCTCAAAGTATAAATCTGAGGGAAGAAGAAAGAAGGAGAGGGATGTTTGGAATGATGGGGTTTGTGTTCCTGAACCACTGGTAATGTGGTGGATCCTGGTTTCCTGGTGGTGGCTGAATATCTTCCTGCTGATGGGAAGGAGTGTGTTTCCTCTTTATTTTGCTATTTTTTTTTGGATGTGTGGCTTTTTCTTTCCCATTAATCTGTCTGTATCCCAACTCAAAGGTTTTCTTTTACCTTTCCCATCCCGCTAGGGTGGGAGAGATTGAGTGACTTATCAGACTACTAGTGTTAAACCATGACACTCACACCAGGGAACTACAGCCATGACATTTGGAACAAAATCCAACTGAGGATTGCTGGCATGTCTGGGGAAAACATATGTCCCAGCCTTGAAGGACCAGTGAAATAGGTACTGGCACCTTCCAGAAACTTTGAAGTTGTTTTGGAGCTTGTTTTGGAGTTTGGCCCACTTCCTTATTGGCTTCTTACTGTAAAGACTGCCCAGACTTCCCAGATATGCTTGCTCAACCAGCTGATCCTCCCCCTGGGAGCAGGAATAAAAGGCTGCCATTGCTGGCAGTCCTGGCAGACAGGCAGCTCAACCTACTTCAGCACATCTTGCTGTGGACTGCAAGATGAGACAGTCAATGCTCTTCCTCGGCTTTCTTCTTGTTTTCCTTAGCCTGGCTCTGCCAGGCACCCAGGGAAAAGTATTTCCCAGATGTGACATGGTGAAGATCCTACGTCGGAATGGCTTTCAGGGCTTCGTGGGCAAAACTGTTGCTGACTGTGAGTATAATGAGCTGCCACAGCACTTCTCTGCCTGTACCATCTTTGTGTCTCTCAACTTCTTTTTGATCTTCCAGCAGTACTATTCTGTCCCTCCATTTCTTTGACTTCATATTTTCCTCCTCCCCTTCCTTGCTCCCTTCTATAGTTCACACAGCAAATACCCAGCTAGAGCTTTGTCCTTCCAAGAATTTACCCATCCAATTCTCAAGGTTATGATAGCACCAGTTTAGTTACTTCTCCAGCACTTCATTCATCCTGGATACTTTCATATCTTTCCTCTTATTTACCCTCAGCATTCCTTAATGTTCTCCTCTGGGATCTTTCTTCCTCCTGCAGGGATGTGCCTGGTGAAATATGAGAGCAGCTATAACACAAAAGCATACAATGACAATGGTCCAAGCAGGGACTATGGCATCTTCCAGATCAACAGCAAGTACTGGTGCAATGATGGCAAGACCCCTGGATCCAAGAATGCCTGCAACATCAATTGCTCAAGTAAGTGGTAGAACAGAACAAAGAACCTTTCTTTGTTCATTCCATGAAAGCACCTGCTCTGTCCATGACACCTGCCTGGCGGCTGCTCTGGGCATTTCTGTCTGTGCTTCCCCCATCCATCTTCTCAATGTCCCACCCATCCCTCCTTCCTGGTGGACAGCTTTCCTTCTGCCAGTCTGTCCCTGCTCTCCCTCTGCCCTGCTTTCCTCCATACTGATGTTTTCTCCCTTCTCCACAGAGCTGCTAGATGATAATATTGAGGATGACATTCGGTGTGCCAAGAAGATTGCCCGGGAGGCTCGTGGCCTCACTCCCTGGTAAGGATATTTGCAGTGGACACTGGGGCAGAGTGGGCAGAGCAGATCAAAGACAGTCCTGCTATTGACTGAGGGAGGCAGGGGGAACAATGCATGGGAAGCTGGATTTGGTGCAGTTTAGCACAGTCCTTCTCCTAAAGCTGAAAGGAGAAGATAGGAATCCTGCCTCACAGCATCTGCTCTGATTCCCTAAATTTCCCTCCTCTCCCAGAGATCTCCTTTTTGTTCTCTTCCCCTTCCCCCAGCTCACTTAGATTGAGCTCATAATAATTCCCATTTATTTGTAACTTTCAAATGGGATTAATTTATTTGTAACTTTCAGGGAAGAGTCTTCATCCAGGACTCTCAAAGATTAACCAACTCTGTTTTCATAACCAATTCAATCACAATCAAACTCCTCAACTTACAGAATGTATTTGTTTTTTCAGGTATGGCTGGAAAAACCATTGCCGGGGCAAAGACCTGAGTCCCTTTGTCAAGGGTTGCTAAATTGCTGCACAGGTGTTGATCATTTCCTCAGGACCACCAGAGATGGAGAATGACAGCGTTTGGAGAGGAGGCCAGGGAAATGCATGGGTGTGGGGAATTAAAAGCAGTATATTGTTAAGATAGAGTGGGTACTGGGTAGTGCTGACTGTGGAGGCTTTCACACTGCTGCAATGCAAACAGAGAACTTACAGCTCACAGCTTAATAAAAACAGGCATAGCAAAAAGCCACGACAGAGTTTCAGCCTTGATTTACTTGCATAATCCTGACTCAAGATTTTGTTGCCCTAACAGGGCTTTGCAACACTTAGGGTTCCTCTCTCCTTTTGTTTCTTTCTCTCTTCTTCTTCACCCCTCCATTTCTCCTCTCCTCCTTCCCCTTTATTTTTTTGCCCATCTCTATTGGAGTGTCTGTAGTGAGGAAATACAAAAATTTCATGAACATTGTGTAAGATGTGCAGAATTATGTTGCCTTATGACCAAGATAGTCACTGATTGAGACAGACCACTGACAGAGAGAGAAAACTATGCTGAAACATGACATTGCTCCTTAAATTTATCTGAGCATCTGCCCCTGGCTGGGATGAGGGATAGGGCACTGAAATATTTGGGAATCTGGCCTGAGGGAATACAGCATTTCTTATCATTCTTTGAGGAAGTCAATCAAACACAGCCTAGAGTGCAGGCAGCAACTCTGTGAGGAAATGATGGGTTGGAAAGGCTGTTAGGGAAGGAAAATGTTTTCTGTTTAGTTTACAAGTCCTTTTTCCAAATGAAAGCTGGATTCAGAAACAGTGCACGAATGCAAGGTGCTAACACTGAAAAAACACGTTTACTGCTTCATGTGCCTTCTGCTGCTGCTCGGGGAGCAATGACTTCTTTGGTGCTTATGAAATAAAGGGATGTTTAAACTCATGTCTTGTGTGAATGTATAAACCAACCATTAAAGGCATGTTTGTTTAGACGGCTGCATCTTAAAAAAAAGAAAGCTCAAAGTAAGCCTTGCTTGAATTCCCTTTTCCCCTTTCCCCAGTGTTGGAGGTTAGGATTTTTCCTTTTTATTTTCTTTCTCTCATGGAATTTTCCTCCCATCCGTTGCCTAAGAGATGGGAGCACAGATTGTCCTGGGGAAACTCTCAAACAAAGACACAGATATTAGAGAGACAAAAGATGTGGGCAAAGTGGCCAGGGAAAGGGTGCAGTTTGCCGTCTCTTAGCTGGGGGGTTTCTCTAGGGAAGGGCAGAGATGCTGCAAGATTTTGGCTGGGGGATCAGGGTGAAGCTCAGCTCTCTCCTGCTCCCTCTTGGGATCACAGTGGAGACAGGTGAGGTTTTGGTGTTGGATTTGCTGCCCAGAGGATTTGCTGCAAATTTTGTGCTGCACTGCTTCTCCTTACCGTGGGTGAGAGTTTGTTTGCAAGAACTGGGACCTTTCCAACACCCAGCCTCACTGGGAACAGGTCCCCAGCCCCATCTCCCTTAGAGTGATATATGTTATAAAATAATTTGTGCTAAAGGAAATTAAAACCACAGCATTTTGTGTACAAAGCCAATGTCAGGCAACAAGTAGTAATGGGCTACGTGATAAGAATGGAGATTCCAACACCAGGAGGACACTGTCTCCAGGGTGGATATTTCAAGGGATTTCTTTCCTTCTGACAAGGGGGCATTTGATAGACATCATCAGAAGTTCATCCTAGCAAGTTTTCACCTGACAGGATTCCAGCAATTATCCACTGGTTCTGGGAAGCGTGGCAGCAAGAAAGAAAAAACTACGATAATATGCTAAAATATGCTAAAGAATGAGCCCCTTCCAGAGCCCAAAAGACTGTATAAACCAGACCCCTTAGAAATGACATTTTGGAGACCCCCAGGGACTTTGGTGCGATAGGGGCCAAATCCTGAGTCTTCTCGACCCTGATCGCCTGGGTCAGAGTCAAATCGCTTGTGGCTTTTTCCAAATTTGTACTTTGATAATGTAATAAATTTCCTTAATCATTAAATGGGAGCATTCATTTATAACACTTAGCATTTCCTGGTTCCATGTGGCGGCTCTTTGTGAAGCCTGTCTGCCGCTGCCCAGCCCCGCTGTTTTCCGCCATTCCTCGGGGTTTTTTCGCTGCACTTTAACCCAGCACCCCGTGCCTGCCGGGACACCTGCGGCTCAGCTATGGCTCAGAGTTTCTGCCTCATTTCGTTGCCACCCCGGGTGTGTCTCTGCCGCTCCAGCCGCCGCTCCGAGGCTCCTGACACAGCCTCTCTCGCCACCCTGAGGGGCGCCGGGCCCGGCAGCGCTGTGGGTGTGCGAGGGAGCCCCTTCTCCATGTTCCTGCCACCCTGAGGGGCACCGGGCCTGGCAGCGTTGTGGGTGTGTGAGGGAGCCCCTTCTCCCTCTCTGCTGCCACCCTGAGGGGCACCGGGCCCAGCTGTGCCGTGGGTGTGTGAGGAAGCCCTTTCTCCATGTCCCCCACATTCCAGAGGGGCACCTGCCCCATGGGTTTGTCAGTGAGGAAGTCCCTTCTCCATGTTCCTTGCCACCCTGAGGGGCACCGGGCCCGGCTGTGCTGTGGGTGTGTGAGGGAGCCCTTTCTCCCTCTCCCCTGCCATTGGAGGGGCACCGGGCCTTGCCTCATGGGTTTATTTGTGAGGGAGCCCCTTCTTCCTCAGGGCACCAGGCCTGGCTGCCCCGTGGGTTCGTTTGTGAGGAAGCCCCTTCTCCATGTTCCTTGCCACCCTGAGGGGTAGCGGGCCCGACTACCCATGGGTATGTGAGGAAGCCCCTTCGCCATCTCTGCCGCAATCCAGAGGGGCAGCAGGCCCTGCCCTGTGGACGTGTTTCTGAGGAAGCCCCTTCTCCATCTCTCCTGCTACCCTGAGGGGCACCGGACCCGGCTGCCCTGTGGGCTTGTTTGTGAGGGAGCCCCTTCTCCCTCTCCCCTGGCCGCCAACACCGCCTGAGGCAGATGAGCTGGGGCTGGGACTGTGGGGCTGGGAATGGGATTGGGAATGGGAATGGGATTGGGACTGGGATTGGGATTAGGACTGGGACTGGGACTGGCACTGGGTAAATGGGGCTGGGACTGGAAGCTGGGTCAGTGGTTCTGGGTCACTGGGTCTGTGGGTTTGTGGGTCTGTGGGTTTGTAGGTCTGTGGGTCAGGGTCACTGGGTCAGTGGGTCTGTAGTTCAGACTGTCACTGAGTGTGTGGTTCTAGGTCACTGGGTCTGTGGTTCTGGCTGTCTGTGGGTCTGTGATTCTGGATCTGTGGTTCTGGGTCACTGGGTCTGTGGGTCTGTGGTTCTGGCTGTCACTGGGTCTGTAGTTCTGGATCTGTGGTTCTGGGTCACTGGGTCTCTGGTTCTGTTTGTTGTTGCTGATAGTGTTTAGCCAGTGAAAACCCATCACAGGGTTGTACCAGAAGGGGGAATTGCCTCATCACCTGTGCTTCTAATTGGGAATTCTAGTCAATTATGATAATTTGTTAAACTTATAAAACTGTGTTCACCTCGTGGGAGTTGGGCTTTTAAGGACATTTTTTCATAACTTCCCCTGAAGGCCTCCAATAAAGATCAGCTTTTTATTACCTCCTCAACTAATATTATCTCCAAAGTGTGTGTTTTTTCATTTATAGGTTCTTAAAGCATCCCCTTGACTGTACCAGTTGAGTAGTAAATGTCCCTGACTGTACTGGAGCATGGTAAAGGTGGGAATAATTCTGACTGCAATAGGATGCTGATTCTTTGCTTCTTTTTTCTGCCAAGGTCAGGATTAAATGTATGGTATTTCTTGTTTGGACTCAGATATTTATTAGTCCTTATCTCTGTCACAGTCTCACAAACCCTGAGTTCTACAGCACTTCACTCTAACAAACTAAAAATGGAGCCCTGTCTCTCTTTCTCTCCACAAGGCCTTTTAAGGATAAACTATCCAATTAAGAAATGACACCTAAATTATTTTTACTTTTAACCCAATAACCAACCACCCACAACCAAGCCCACAGTGTGGACTTTTTTATCCAATTACACAAAATCACCCAAACCGATGGAGAAGAAGGTGAAGAAGAAGGTGAAGAAGGAGCAGCCTCTGCCCTAAAACCTCCATCTTGCTTTGTCTATATTACTGTATTCCAAAGCCTTAAACTCTAAGTTTTCCAACCTGTGATGTGACACACTTCTACTCAAATTCCACACCCACAATCCCAGTTCAATAATTTCATTTTGGAAGCTTCTCCAAAGGTCAAATGCAGTGTTCTCCTGGGGGTCAGTGCCTGTCAGCACAGAAAGTCTGAAATTCTCAGCCTCCAGGGTTCCAAGAGTAGGAGTCTTCAGTGACCAACCAAGAAGGATAACAAAGGATAACTGCTAACAGTTATTTCTGTTAGCCTTGGTAAATCATTTACCTGAGTTCTAACTTGAGTAGAATGGTACTATTGTTCCCAACTTGGGTTATGGCCAGGATGAAAACTTGGAATTGATAGGAAAGATGTGATAGGAAAGAGAATTTAGTCATTACTTTATTCTGGCCAGGATGTGCAACAGAAATTATTTCATCCACACGTGCCTGGGTTGTGCAGTGAGATTCACTCTGTCACACATGCCTCTTTAGCAGATTTTCATATATTTATACAAAGCCCCAAAGAAATTCTCTCTCATTGGTCTTAAATGACACAATTCTTAGTATTTGATCTCCTATTGGTTGTTGATCCTTTTGCCTTCAATGCTGATTCGTTCTTCATTCTTTGGTTCCCTTATCAATCCCCCACCCCTGACATCCCTCAAGGTGCAATCCCCACCTTTGAGAATCACTGAGGGATGTGACACATTTCACTGAACCTAAGGGGAATTTTTGGCAGGTTCCTCTGCACAGATCAGAACAGATGTACACATCTCTGTGTGTGTGAGACTTGATTCTGCTATGAATGCTTTTATCATGAGTCTGTTGCTAAGTCACTGTTAAAATGTAGGAAATAGTATTGAATGTTTAATTGTTAAACCAGCCCATGATTGACTGCTGCTAAACCCTTTTTCACCATTATCTTTCTTGTACCCTGACCCTTTTGCATCCTCAGTAAATGTAAAATCCCCTCCATGTAAATAATCCTAAATTAATTCCAAACTGTTCTTCCTACACATACTTCAGCCATGTAGCCAGCAACAGGCTGAACATCATAATTCAACTCCCTTTAGTTGCCCTTTCACAAATTTGTATTGAAATCTGATTTTTGTCAGTACCTTTGAGTGCCAAAACCATTCACTGGTGACACCAGTGGGGACACACAACTATACACATATGGACACATGGACATACCCATGTGAGAAAGGATACTCACTTCCAAAACATTTAAAAGGTTTATTAAAACCTTATCAAAAACACAACAGAAGACTGAATAGAGAAAATATTACAGCATTGGGAGCAAAGGATTTTTCCCACCATGTGCTCATCCACACAATGGAGGTTTTGCCTTTTAACCCTTTAGCCCCTGCAAAGTTCTGTCCATCTCTTCCATCCTTCTTTGCTGTCCAGTGTTGGAGATCAGTTCCTTAAATCTTGATTGGAGGTCAGATGTTGCCATAGTAACGAGCCAACCCTCCCAAATGTCCCAGACCCAGGCCAACCCTGATAACAAGGCAAGGGGTTGTAAAATATAACTATAAAATTTCTCTTCACATAAACATAATATTTGCCTTTTAATTGTGAGTCACCCATGGCATTCCTCACCTATCACACCCAATGTGTGTGTGGCCACAGAGATGAGGACAGGAACACCAGCAGCACCAGAGCCTCATCCTGCTCCCCTCTGGCTAATCATCCCTCAGTCCTTGGGTGGAAAAACACAGACACACACAGACACACAGACACAGACACACAGACACAGACAGACACACAGACACAGACAGACAGACACACACAGACAGACACAGACACACACACACAGAGACACAGAGACAGACAGACAGACACACACACACACACACACACAGACACACACAGAGACACACAGACACAGACACACAGACACACACACACACACAGACAGACACACACACACACACAGACACACACACAGACAGACAGACACACATACACAGACACACAGACACACACACACAGACACAGACACACAGACAGACACACACACATACACAGACAGACAGACAGACACACACACACAGACACACACACACGAGCGGATCCGTGCACACACACGGCTGCAGAGCCACCCCAGCGCCTCTGCCTGCCCCGCAGCTCTCCCAGCACCTCCCCAGCTGCGGGCACTCTCTGTCCCCGCCGCCTCGCACCCAGAGGCGGCCCGAGGTGCCCGCTCCGCTCCCGGGAGCAAGTCCCTATGCGGGGACAGAACCGCCCGGTACCGCAGCAGCTCTGGGAGCGAGGGCAGGCGGAGCCGCGGGGCCGGAGAGGGGCGGGAGTGGGGCCGGCAGCGGCGGCGGCGAGCGGCACAACGGGCCGGGGGTGGGGTGTACCGCGGCTTTTGGCTCGGCACGGCTCGGCTCGGCTCGGCACGGCACGGCACAGCGGCAGGAGATGCACCTGCAGGAGTCAGACCCCCATCCCAGCCCATCTCTCTGGGACCCTCCCCAGGCCGTGCCTCCCCAGGTGCGGTGATGGAGCGGGAGAGGAACGGGCACGCCCAGAAGTGTGCGAGGAAGAGGAGAGCGGCTGTGAGGGGGTTCCACGAGGAAGGAGTCTCTGTCGGGCAGGTAGAGAGCGGCTCCGACGGGCAGAGTGCTGGAGCCGTGGGTCGGGTTTGCTGTCCTGTGCCAATCAGAAATTAGAAAACCTGACAGAAGGCTCGCGTAGTGTGCATGTGAATGCAAATCTTGAGATAAGAAATGCTGACTGAGAAATGCCATGGAATAGGACAGACAATGCTAAGAGAGAAATGGAACTAGAAACAAGTTTCAAAGGATGGCCTTACAAAAAAGACTTTGGAGAAATAGAACTATGAAAGATGCATTGTAGCAGGGACCCACGAGGGATAATTTTAGATGATTGGCATTTGCAGTATAGTGTGGCAACAGTTTGGCCAATAAATGCTTATAATGTATTGTAATTAAGAAACAGTTGGCTTCTGATTGTGATAGCATGAATTATAACATCTGTATTGTCTCAGCCTTCACATGAGACTAAAAGTAGAATCAAAGTTTTTAAAACGCCTCTCAGTTGCTCCATCTGTGGGTCAGAAAAGGGCTTAGTCCGACATGTGCCAACAGCTCCCGGCGGGGCTCAGGGCGGCTCGGGGCTGTGCGAGCCCAGGGAGGCTGCGGGGATGCCCTGCCCAGCCCGGCCGTCGGGTTCCAGGGTGTCCCAGGCACATGCTCGGCCTGCAGATCCCCGCTAGATGGGCCCCGCGGCATTGCTGTCCCTGCACAGGCTCCTTCTGCTACCGGCAGTGGGGGAATAGAGCTCCTGGCTTGCACTTGGGGTTTAGGGGGAAATGACGGCTGAGTGAGAACAGGGATCTGCCTCACATGGAAACAGGGCTGGACCCCACAGCAGAAATTATTTGGCTCTGATTTGCACGACAGCGTGGTGTAGAAGGGGGCAGATTGCTGATTTAACCCTAGTGCAGGCTGCCCTCAGCCACAGCAGTGGGGTTAGGATGAGATAATCCATAAGGTCCCTTCCAACCCAAGCCACTCCGTGATTCTGTGAACCCCTTCCCAACCGAGGGCACCCTCCTCCAAAGGACATCAAAACCGGCTGCAGCAGCTGCAGGAGTTGCTCTCCCTGCCCTGGGCTCCCCAGTCACTCCCTTCTGGCCCCCAGCACAGCTGGCTGCACACTGGCAAGCATCTCCCTCCCTGGCAGAATGACCCCACAGAGGCAGGGAGAGGGAGCTGCGAGCAAGGCAGCGCCGTGCCCTGGGTGGAGCAGCACCCTGGGGTGCCCCGGGTGGAGTGGGGCACAGCTGGGCAGTCACAACAGCTGTAACATCTGCACAACAGGGATACCATTTGCTGTGGGACATGAGATGACTGCAATTAGTTTGCTGACAGTCTAGAAAACCCCAGGAAAACCTCCATGAACAACACTTCTGGTGCCTCAGTCCCCTGCTGTGGAAGGTGCTGATAACCTGCCTCTCTCCTTACCTCAGCTCAGGGCTTACCATTCATCCAGTCAGGCTTTCCCAAGCCCAACAGGGCTTAGCAGGACACAATCCAGCCTAGTGTTGTCTCAGGTTTAACTTTTGTATTTTTCAGATTCTATTCTACTTTAGTGTGTAAGTCCAGGCTTCATATTAGGGGAATAGTAAACTCTCTCCACAGAATAGGTAGACAAAACAATTCCTTCTCTAGCTGGGGACCCAAGGACAAATGATCCAAATCTCAGGCCAAGAGCACAAACACGTGGAATGGAGAAAAACAAGAAGGATGGGGTTGCATGGGGTAAAGCTGTATTTGGACAATTAACTCAATATGCAAATGGACCAGAACTTATAAAAGTGAGAGACCCCATGACCTGTCATCCATTTTGTGACCACTTTGGATTGTGCTGCCCAAAGTGGATCTATTTGAGACCTCTTAATAAATCCCTACTTTATTCTTTAGGGATTCTCTGTTCTAGGTCAGCCTTCACAAGGCATCACCAGGCTGGTTGGGCTCCTGCATCCCCAGACATCCTCCACACCCTGCATGCAGGACTTACCTTGGTAAGGCTGGGCAATGGTTAAGTGACCAGTGCCAGCCAAGGGTTTCCTCTGTGCCTCCAGAAAAGCAAGCCTAAAGGAATGTGCCTTTTGTTTACAGAGTGATAAAACTATCTTTTGTCTCTTTAAAAAGGAAAAAAAAGCCCAGAAGTTTGCTTCTTCAATTAGGTAAAAAGACACCTCACAAGACTTTGAGGACTTCACCTCAAACTTAAGGATAACCAGTTGGACAGGAGCTAAAAAGTCCCACCTAAGCAATTTAGTAGAAAAAGAAGGGAACAAAGAAACTAATCACTTTTATGAGGTGTTTTACTAGGAGCAAGAACCTCTTGCACTTAGCTCAGTTTTTCACTGTAAAAAGCTTTTTTATTTTGCCTTTTATTAAAACTTTTCTGTTCCAACACTGCCACAGTGCCATCCTGCTGATTTTATGCTTTCTAAGGTAGCTGAGCTATCTTGGATGTGATATAGATCTCCAAAAACTTATGAGACCTGGTTTGAGGAGACCATGTATCACAAGCCTGAGCACCTTTTGGGCTCACCATGATTCCCTGGAGCTCTGAGATGGGGGTGTCCTAAGTGAAATGGACCCAGCCTCGAAGGCCCTACAGCCCCAGTATCAATGGTCCAGGGCACAGGTGTGCACAGGTGAAATCCTGCAGAGGAAGGGCTGATGGGATGAGGAGGGGAAACTGCCCTTGGGAGCTGGCCAGAGCTGGCTTCTCCATCTCACCCTGCAGGATGAGATTCAGCAAATGCACATTGCCCTGGGCAGCCAGGCTGCTTCCCGGTGTGGGTGGGGACCTGGGGACAGAGCTGACCCGGGACAGGGTGCAGATGGGGACCTGGGGACAGAGGTGGAGGTGACCTGGGACAGTGAGCAGATGGGGACCTGGGGACAGAGCTGACCTGGGGGCAGAGGTGACCTGGGACAGGATGCAGGTGGGGACCTGGGGACAGAGCTGACCCGGGACAAGGTGCAGGTGGGGACCTGGGGACAGAGCTGACCTGGGACAGAGCTGATCGGGGACACGCTGCAGATGGGGACCTGGCGACAGAGCTGAGTGGGGACAGGGTGCAGGTGGGAAGTTGGGGACAGATCTGACCTGAGGACAGAGCTGAGTGGGGACACGGTGCAGGTGGGGAACTGGGGACAGAGCTGAGCTGGGGACAGAGCTGAGCCAGGACACGGTGCAGGTGGGGAACGGGGGAGAGAGGTGGAGGTGACCCGAGACATGGTGCAGATGGGGACCTGAGGACAGAGCTGAGCTGGGACACGGTGCAGGTGGGGACCTGGGGACAGAGCTGAGTGGGGACACAGGACAGGTGGGGACCTTAGGACAGACCTGGCCCGGGACACAGTGCAGGTGAGGACCCGGGGACCGAGCTGACTTAGAGACAGAGCTGAGCCAGGAACAGCACAGGTGGGGACCTGGAGACAGAGCTGATCAGGAACATGGTGCTGATGGGGACCTGGGGACAGAGTTGGCCCAGGACATGGTGGCGATGTGGGGACAGAGCTGACACGGTGCAGGTGAGGACCTGGGGACAGAGCTGACCTCAGACACGGGTGCTCCTCTGTTGGAGACAGTGGCCAGCCCGGGCAGCCTGTCCCACCCCCAGCCCAGCCCGTGGCACGCCAAGCACTCTCCCAGCTCCCCATGTGCTGGGTAAAGAGGGAACAGCTGCAGGGGCCCTCAGGAGCTGGGACAGCACCCAGAGCCAGGCCGGGATCTAAATTTAAACTCATGCTTTGTGTGTTTGTACATGCGAGTGCAGGCTCCAGCCCCCACTCCCCCAGCGCCTCTCCTGCTGCACGGAGGGGACAGAGCCAGAGGAGCTCCAGCTGGCTGGGACCTGGGGAAGGGGAGCTCCCCTGCAGGGCAGGAGGGGAGCAGACAGCTAGGGGAGCAACACCATGGAGCCCTCTTCTCCCCAGGGTGACGTGAAGAAGAGGCAGCAGAAGGAGAAGTCCAAGAAGCCGGTACCACCGATAGCTCCTCGTCCACCCAGGGCTCTGTTCTGCCTCACCCTGGAGAACCCCCTGAGGAAGGCCTGCATCAGCATCGTGGAGTGGAAGTATCCTGTGGCTGCAGGGGCTGGCAGCAGTGTGTGTGTGTGTCTGTGAGCCTGCTGGGGAGAGCTGGCAGCCTGTTCCAGCTTGTGCTGTCTCATCAGGCACCCAGGGAGCCCTGCAGGATGCATGGCAAAGGCAAAGGCTGTGCTGGCTGGGGAAAGCTGGGCTGGGGAGTGGGTCAGGCCTTGGGTGGGGTGGGACAGGCAGGGACAGCCTGGGCCAAGGGACTGGGGGAAGTGAATGTGTTGTGTGTGTTGTGTGCTGGGGAACAATGGGGGACAGACTGCTGAGAGGGGAGGGGGTTTGGTGTGGCAGAAGGGGGCACAGTGCCCATCCAGGGGTGGGGATGGGGTCAGGCTGGGGACAGTGTGATACTCTGGAGGTTTGGGGGTGGTAGCAAGACCCTGGTGAGTTGTTTGGGATGGCTCTTTGTGTGTATCACAATCTGATCCCACAGCTGTGCTCTGCCCTGGTAGGGGTTGTCCCCCAAATCCTGTGCATTCCACAGTGGCAGATAATAATTGTTTACATTTGTTACTGAGCTTCTCAGCTCTAGCAGGAAAATTCCCAAGAAAGGATTTTTCACAAAAGATGTCAGCGACAATGTTCTAATGGAGATTTTGGTGGCTCTGGCAGTAAATGCTCTTATCGAGATTTGGTGGCTCTGGCAGTAGATGTTCTAATCGAGATTTTGGTGGCTCTGGCAGTAGATGTTCTAATCGAGATTTTGGTGGCTCTGGCAGCAGATGTTCTAATTGAGATTTTGGTGGTTCTGGCAGTAAATGCTCTAATCGAGATTTTGATGGCTCTGGCAGTAGATGTTCTAATTGAGATTTTTCTCTTTCAGAAGATGCAAAGTGTATTTCCAGCAGGACTGAAAGCTTTCTGGTAAGAGAGATTTGCTGAACTGGAGCTGTGTCTGGCAGAATATCAGCTGACCTTGTGCTACCTGTGCTCAGTCTCCAAACAGCAAAGGCTCCTGTACTTCTATCCTGCCTTTGCCTTTTGCTCAGCTTGGGCTGGAAAGAAGCACTGGCAAAGCAGGGAAAGCCCGTGTGTCTGTTCACTGAGCTCAGGTGCTCCACAGAAGGAATGGGCTGCTTTGGCAAGATCTGCTTTTCTGTTCCTGCAGGAATTCACACTCTTTGATTGAAAGCCAAAAGTTGCAGAATCTGCTGGAAGAGGTCACTCAGCTGAGGGTGGAGATCAGTAGTTTGAAGGTGACCCTGCCATTTTGGGGAAAGAGAACAGAAAGAGCCATTTTGGGGCTGGGCAGAGCCCCCAAGAAAGCTCTCCTTGGTATTGTTGGTGGGGTCAGAACGTTGTGGCCACAGACCCTGTTCCCCAGCCCTTGTGGTCCCCTCAGCAGCACGGATTGCCAGCTCTGTGGGCATGGCTGGCATGCACAGCTGGCACTGGGCTCTCCCTCTGTGGGTGCTGGCAGCCTGCTGAACTGTCCTTTCCTGTTTGCTCGTGGCTTTCCCAGGAATTGAGCCAGATAGCTTTGGAACCCTGCGTCAAGACAGACTGGGCGCTCAAGAGCTCTGGTAAGGACACGAGCAGCTCGGTCTCCCTGCCCTGTGCCTGTCTGTGTCCCGCCCACAGCCTCCACAGGGATGGCTGGGGCTGTTCAGGGAGGATGGCACAGAAGTGACAACGTTCCTGTGTGCATGGAGGGGCTCTCTTCCTCTCCACTGCACCTGGAGAAGGAATGGCTGGCCTGTGCTTTGCTTCCTCCCAGCACTCTTCACCCTGTGGAGAGACAGGGGCTGCTGTCATTGCCCCCAGAGCAGGGTGATGCAGACAGGACAGGTGGACATGGAGCTGCCCAGGGGCACCAGAAATGGTGTCTGAGCACCAAACCCTGCCAGTGTGTAGCTGCTTGCAGCCATTTGCCCTCCCTCCCTTACAGGAGCCAGCATTGACACACAAAGAACTTCCCAGACCTATGACTGCAAAGAGAGCTGTCTCTGCAGGATTTTACGCTTCTTCTGGACTGCCAGTCCCCCTGATACTATCCTGCAGGTATCTTAGCAGAAATCACCAGCTTTCTTCTCTCCTGTGAGTTTGGGAACCATTCCTGGGGGCTCTCCCCTCAGCCCAGTGGTACTGATGAAGCCCACAGCAGATTGGATTCCTGAAACCAAAGCTGGAGCACGGGACTGGGTTTGCTGAGAAGCAGTGGCTCCTCTCCAGAGGGGAGTGGAGCCAAACTGAGCTCTCCTGCTGCATTCTGCCCACACTCCTTGGCCACAGCTGACTTCTTTCTCCCTGGTGACCCTGTCTCCACTGTCAACCCTAAGAAAGAAGAAGAAGAAGAAGGAAGTGTTTTCCAGGGTGGGGGGTGAGGAGGAGGAGGGGTGGCCCACAGAGTCCCAGGGCAGAAGTGTTTCTGCTGAGTAGGATGGTTTCATAACCAGTATTCTCTGTTCTGCCATGCTGAGCCCATTTTGGCAGGCAAGGAAGTTCTGTTTCTGCCCATTTCCTCACAGCCCCTTATTTCCTGAAACAGAGCCCACAGACATGTCAGCCCCAAGGCTTCCAGCTACAGGGACAGTTGTGTTGGCCCACACATCACTGCTCTTGCATTCTCTTGCAGCCAAATGTTTTCCCAGGAAACTGCTGGGCTTTCAATGGGCATCAGGGCCAGGTTGTCATCAAGCTGCCAGCACGGGTCTACCTGACTGCCATCACACTGCAGCACATCTCCAAAGATGCCTCTCCAAGCGGGACCGTCATCAGTGCCCCCAAAGACATTGCTGTCTTTGTAAGTCTGCTGGGCACTTCTGCTGGGGGTCTGGCCCGAGTGGGAGCTCAGAGTGAGGTCTTGTTTTGGTGCATCCTCTGAGCTGTGTGTCCTGCACTCCCCTGAGCACTGCTGTGCTCAGTGCAACACTTCAAGGGCTCAGGAGTCTGGGGACTTCTTCTGGTCACAGTGACTCTGAGATATGTACAAAACTCTGTTCCCAGCCCGGCAGTTGAAGAAGGAGTCAGGATTCTTCTGTTCTCATTCTCAAGCTTGTTTATTATTTCTTACCTATAACATCCTTTCTCTGGCCTGCTGAGGTCCATTCAGCAGGTCAGACAGAGGCACACTGACTGCCCTCGGAGGTGGTGTTGTCTTTTATACTAAAAACTATGTGTACATTATTTACAATAACTTCCAATACCTATCACCTATGTTAGACACTGAGCTTATACCTTAAACCAATCCAAAAGTGCCACCATCACAGCAGAAGATGGAGGCCAAGAAGAAGAAGGAGAAAGGCTGGACACACCCAGATTCCTCCATCTTGTCCCCTGAAACCTCATTCAAAAAACCCCAAAATTCTATTTTTCACCCCATGACAAACTAACTATTATTCTGCTTAAACTCTCTTGACTTGTAATTCTTCATATAAAGGTGGTAATTTGCTCCATGGGTCAAAATCAAAGTCTCAAGTGACTTGGGCTCTGTGCCAAGGTCTCTGAACCCCCTGGCAGGGGCTTGAGCCATCCAGCACAGCCAGAGAGATGTCCTGAGTTCTGACACAAGAGGTCCATTCTTCTTAAGACTCCTTCTGGCCAAGCACCTAGGAATTCTTGACCAAAACTCAAGTTAGAGACTGAGCTCTACCCTGAGAGCTTCCCTAACCAACTGCCAGAGCCCTGGGAGAGGCTGACCCAAGTCTGTACTTTCCCTCTTTGTGGGGATGAGCCTGCCTCACTCCCCTTGTGCTTTGCTCCCAAGGGAGTGGATGCAGACAGAGAAGAGGAAACTCTCCTGGGGGAGTTCACCTACAATGTAGAAAAAAGCCCCACACAGACCTTCCCTCTGAAGGTATGCTCCACACATGGGGGCCAGGGAGAAGAACAGGTTTGCTTGCTTCTTCCCATGGCTGGGAAGGTGCAAATATTTCCTCCCTGGGCAGAGGGTCCTGCATTGCTGCCAGAAGAGACCTGGTGGGGCTTGGAGGGCAGAGCAGCACGTGGTTGTGGTGGCTGAAGGACGGGGTCAGGCCCATGGCAACACAGCTCTGAGAGATCCCTGGCTGCAGCCACTGCCTTCAGAATAGCCAGATGCACATACAGCCACACCAGCCAAACAAACAAAGCTTGTGCCATGGAGAAACGGGGACAAGTGGTGACAAAAGCTGTCAGGCATCACTGTTGCTCCACTCTGTGCCCTGCTGACAAGCTGGATGGTGTCACCCCAGCACAGAACACCCCTTCTCTCCCATTGCTCTCAGTCTGCCAGAAGGAAAGGCAGGCAAAGGGCATGGTGGGGGCTCAGTGGGGTGACACACAGTTGGGGTGACACACAGTTGGGGTGACACAGCAGTGGATTGACACAGCAGTGTGGTGACACAGCAGTGGGGTGACACACAGTTGGGGTGACACACAGTGGGGTGACACACAGTGGATTGACACAGCAGTGGATTGACACAGCAGTGTGGTGACACAGCAGTGGGGTTACACACAGTGGGGTGACACACAGTGGGGTGACACACAGTGGGGTGACACACAGTGGGGTAACACACAGTGGGGTAACACACAGGGGGTGACACACAGTGGGGTGACACACAGTGGGGTGACATACAGTGGGGTAACACACAGTGGGGTGACACACAGTGGGGTGACGTGACATACAGTGGGGTGACACACAGTGGGGTGACACACAGTGGGGTGACACACCAGCCCCATGCACAGGACCACGTCCCCAGCCCCTCTGCCAGCACAGAGCAGGGGACAGAAAGGAAGGAGGAGCAGCCCCAGCTGGGGCAGCATGCAGAGGACACCAAGGGCCTTCCCTTGCCCCCAGCCTCCCCAGCAGCCCTAGCACCAGCAGTGAGCCTCAGATCTCTATTGCTTCTCCCAGCTTCTTTTGGGAGCTTGTTCCTGAGCAGAAACAGGGCTGGCAGGGTGACACTGATTTCACTCTTGATTTTAACCCCCCCCTTTTTCTTCACAGAACATGCGGCTCCCCAGAGCCTTTTCACATGTCAAACTTCTTGTGAAGAGCAACTGGGGAAACCCATGGTACACCTGCATTTACCGAGTGAAGGTTCATGGAAAGATGGAAAACCAGAAAGCCTCAACCCAGGACCAAGATAAATAAGAAAACACAAAAGAGGAAAGGGCAGGAGGAAGAAGGGAGATGGGGGGAATGATGTGGCATCCCAATGTTGATTTTAGACTATGCATGTGGGACTGTGTCAGGTGAGTTTTAGATAAGACATCAGGAATTATAGAATCATTTAATCCCCTCTGTTGAAAGGGACCCACAAGGATCATCAAGTCCAACTCTAGGCCCTGCACAGGACAGCCCCAACAACCACACCATGTGTCTGGTAGCTGGCTCAGTGCTGTGACCAGTTCTCTGGGAAGCCTGTTCCAGTGCCCAACCACCCTCTGAGTGAAGAACCATTTGGGTAAAGAACATTCTGGGTGAATCAGAATCTGCTGAGTTACAGGGGACCCACAAGGATCATCAAGTCCAACTCCTGCAACTCCTGGCCCTGCACAAGACCCCTCCAACAGCCACCCCATGTGTCTACAGCTGGCTTGGTGCTGTAGCCAATTCACTGGGGAACCTGTCCCAGTACCTGCCCACGTTCTGGGTTCAGCTTCTTCACCCAGAAGGTTCTTCACTCAGAAGGAGAAGGTTCTTTACCCAAAGTTCCTCACCTGTTCCTTCTGGACAGTTACAGGCTCTTTGGGAGGGGTAGACAGGACAGAAGAATTGCAGGGTATAATGTATCAAAATGTCCCTGATGTCTCCGGGGGTGTCCTGCCGGCTTCCCTGGCTCTGGCTGCTGGGCCGAAGGCGGCTGCTGTGTTTCTTTTCCACAGAGACACCTCGGTCTTAGCTGGAGGCAGCAGTTAAGCGCTTAGGAAGGTCCAGGCAGGAAAGGGACTCAGTTTACCTTTAGCGGAGAAGCTTACAGCGTCAGTGAAGAAAAGAAGCGTGCTCTGTTGTAAGTTTAGTCCAGGTTTAATAGATGCATAACAAATTCCTGTGATGGTTCCAGGACATGACCCTGGACAAAACCTCCTTGCTGTAAATCGGAGGGGCAACAGAGAGCGAGCAACATGGCCTCTGTATTTTTCAAGCCTCGGATTAGGGGTGGGGAAGGACAGGTGAAAGCCAATCAGATGACAGGGGGTGGCTCAGGTAGATTTGATTGATGGCAGCTAGGTGGGAGGAAAAAGGAGGAGGGGACAGGGTTCACATTTCAGAGGGGGTTGGGGGACAGGAAGGGCGTCACACTGCAACATCTCCCCCTAGTTTTGTTTAAAAAGAAGAAAACTGGGTTTGTGGTGCAGAGTGCTCGCTAAACCATGGTTGGTAAATTAGTTCCTCTTCTATAGGAGGTTCAGTGTTTTCCACCGAGGGTTCTGTGTTATTTAATGGAGTACTAAGGGTTTCTAAATGGTAAACTTCAGGAGGGGAAGATGAGCTTGAAATCAACTTGAGAACCATGCGCTTGATTAGTCCAAAAACAATGCTAACAACTACAATAATGATAATTAATATAAACAATATTGAAATTACAGTTTTCAGAATAGATCCCACCCAGCCCGAGAGTCCCCAGCCTTTGAACAGTCCCCTCAGGCAGTTGTCAGTTTCTCTGTTGATGTCTGAGAGCCTTTGCCAAGGTAGTCCATACATTCGCCTTGGCCTGAGGGATTTTGCAGGAGATTGCTGGTGAAATGATCTCAGGATGAGGAGCATGCTCGGTCTCATGGCGTCTCGAAGCTATACAGGAACCGTGGGATCTAAACTGGTGCAAAAACTTAAGACAGACATATTACAAACTATTCCAGATAGGAGGCTTAAATGGAATTTCCTCCAGAGAACGCGTGTGGCGTTTCCTTCTCCAGGCAGCATTAGCAACCTGGGGCACTTCTGTGGATTTCTTTGAGACCTTGGGAACATAGGGCCTTACCCACTTGGAGGGAACCCACTTTAACCCAGAGGGGGCTGGACACACAGGCGTATCCACGTCCCCAAGTGACTAAGTTGTAAGGTCCCACCTGTTTTCCAAGTCTCAGGGTCTTTTACTAAAACCGGAGGCTTTTCTTTTAGCTTCAAGTGACTGCTCCCCCCAAAGTGGCGCAGGATGGGCGGGTTCAGGCTGTCAAAGGAACAATTCAGAAAATTTATCGTGAATAATGCCCTGGACAACCGGATGTGGGGGGGTTCCACTTTCAGAACCTGTTGTTGCTGTTCCAGGACTCTTTTAATACTGCAGTGAGTCCTTTCCACAATGGCTTGACCTGTAGGGGAGTAGGGGATGCCAGTTTTATGCTCCACTCCCCATTGCTGCAGGAAGCTCCCGAATTCCTTGGATTTATAGGCAGGGCCATTATCAGTTTTCAGCTCCTTGGGGATGCCCATGAAAGAAAAAGCTTGTAAAAGGTGCTTAATGGCATCATTAGATGACTCTCCTGTGTGGGCAGAGGCATAGACTGCTCCAGAAAAGGTATCTACACTAACATGAACGTATTTCTGCCGTCCAAATGACTGTATGTGTGTGACATCTGTTTGCCACAGTTCACAACTGTTTAACCCCCTAGGGTTTGCTCCTGCAGTCAGTGTAGGGAGTGCATGTTGTTGGCAATTTGGGCATGTGTCCACAATCGCTTTGGCCTGTTCTCGAGTGATGTGAAACTGACGAACTAGGCCAGGTGCATTTTGGTGGAAGAGCTGGTGGCTGATTTTTGCTTGTTCAAAGACATTTGGGAGAGTGGCCATCACTGCAGGTGCAGCAAGAGCATCTGCCCTTCTGTTACCTTCAGCGATGAACCCTGGCAAGTCGGTGTGTGACCTGACATGCATCACATAAAATGGTTGCTCTCGGCGAGTGACTAGCTTTACAAGTTTTGAGAGCAATTCAAACAGTGTGATGTTAGACACTTCTTGCAGTGTTGCTTGATCTGCCCTGGATACTACTCCTGCCACATATGCAGAATCTGTGATCAGATTAAATGGTTCTGAGAATTTTTCAAAAGCCCTAACAACAGCAGCTAATTCAGCAACCTGAGGTGAACCTTCCACCTCAGCAATGTCTGTCTCCCACTGCTGGGTTTGAGGATCCTTCCAAGTCATAACAGACCTGTGGGACCTCCCTGATGCATCTGTAAAGACAGTTAGAGCTTTTTTTAAAGGTCTCTTACTCAGAGAGCTTCTCAATTTCAGAATAAATTGAACCTCCTGTTCAAACATTTTGTGGGCAGGCCGGTGGACTGAAATTTGTCCTGAGTAGGAATCCAGAGCAAACTGCAACACTTCATTTTCTCGAAGCAATTGTTCTAATATTTGCATAGAATTTTGGCCTGATTTCAATTCAGTTGGAATGTGAATGCACTCAAAGTCACATCCTGCTAGCTCCCTGATCCGGGTCCTTGCTTTCCGGATCAGTTCTGCTACCAGCTCCTGAGGCTTTGTCATTCTCTTGGGCCGTTTGTGACTGAGGAAAACCCATTCTATGATCAAGAGAGGGTCCCTCTTGTCCTGGCCCTTTTTAGATGTGCCCTTTGCCTTAGGTGTATGTTTTTCCTCCCACTGGAAAATAATTCCATGGAGGTGTGGCAGCTTACCTAAGATGATAAGTTTGAATGGCAGGTCAGGCTGGCATCGGTGAGCCTGTCTTGTGGACATTGCAATTTGAACCTTTTCTAGAGCTTTCCGTGCTTCTGGGGTAATGGACCTAGGAGCACCTGGGTCCTCTCCCCCTTTCAATAAATTGAAAAGAGGGGCAAGGTCTTCATTAGTCAGACCAAGCCATGGTCTTACCCAATTTAAGGATCCACACAGCTTGTGGACATCCGCAAGGGTCTTGATGTTTGGATTGATTTCTAGTTTTTGAGGAACAATGGTCCTATTTCCAATTTCTAGGCCCAAATATTTCCAAGGTGGCATCTTTTGAATTTTCTGTTCCTGGAGCTCGAACCCTGCAACAATCAATGCATCGATTGTTAGGTCAAGGACATGTGTGAGTAGATCATTATTGGGAGCACACACAAGTATATCATCCATATAGTGATAGATGATGGCTTTTTCTGCAGCTGCACGGACTGGGGAAAGCAGGGAAGAGACATACCACTGGCAGATAGCTGGGGAGACTTTCAGACCCTGAGGAAGAACTGTCCAATGGTACCTTTTCATAGGGGCTTGCATGTTGATGGTTGGGACGGAGAATGCAAAACGCGGTGCATCGTCAGGGTGGAGGGGAATATGGAAAAAACAATCTTTTATATCAATAACAGCTAATTTCCAATCCTGGGGAAGCATTGTTGGGGATGGCATTCCAGGCTGGGGAGAGCCCATATCTTCAATAACATTATTAATTTGTCGGAGGTCGTGGAGGAGCCGCCATCTCTTTTTGTCAGCTTTCTGAATTACAAAGACTGGAGAATTCCACGGGGACGTGGTCTCCACAATGTGACCCTTTTTCAATTGCTCTTCCACTAGCTCCTCAAGCGCCTTTATTTTTTGTTTACTGAGCGGCCATTGTTTCACCTGAACTGGATTGTCTGTTTTCCACTTCAGTTTTTGAGTGAGGCGCTGTTGTTCAATGGCCGCTGTACAAAAATGCTGTGGGGAGTCTGGAATATTAATTGTGACACCCCACTGAGCCATCAAATCTCTCCCTAACAAAGGTTCTGAATAATCTAACACAAATGGACGGATATTTGCCATTTGTCCGTTTGGTCCTTCAATTTGGACAATATTTTTGGATTGTTTTGCCAATTGGATGCCTCCCACACCTTGAACATGACCAGCAATGTTTTGCAAAGGCCAATGTGCTGGCCAGTCCCGTACTGGGATCACTGTGCAGTCTGCACCTGTGTCTACAAGCATTTCAATGCGTTTTGATTCACCACCACCACTGACATTGCACCATAATTTGGGTTTGTGAGTTCCAATAGCTTGGACTCGGGCGACTGTGGGCCCTTGTTTTTTAGTGCTTTCAGGTAAAAATGGCACAGGGATAGCTTGTGCAACAATTTGACCTTTGGGAAGAAACAGAGGTGGGTGAGTGCAGTGTAGCCCGAGAATGAATTGCTCAGGATTTGATGTTGTCATTCCTGGAGCAATTTCAATTTCGTGTGGTGTGTGTTTGGTGTTCCCAACAATGATGTACTTACAGCGAATGTGGTGCCACATACCCTTCTGTTCTGGATTGACAGAGACAAAATGCCAGTCAGTATCTTTCAGCTGGAGTGATTCTGTCAGCTGCAACCTGTAAGGCTCATTGACAGAATATGTGGTTAACATTGGATCACCTGAATTATAACAAAGGTTATTTTGTTTAACATTTAACACTGGATGAGCAGATGTGATTTTTGAAGCATCTGCTTCACTTTTAGAAACAGTAACATTACCGCGCGCTTGGTTAGATTTGGTTCTTATATTCACTTGGCCTGCTCTTTTTGTGTCTGCACGCTGAGCAGGCTGGCGCTTACATTTTAGTTTTTTTGTTGCTGTTGACTTTCTGGGAGTGTTTGTAATTTCCCTCCCATGTTATTTCTAAATTCCTCAAATTGCTTTTTCAGGGGACACTGGCTACTCCAGTGCCCAAGGTTACTGCAAAGCGGGCATGGCTTAGTGGGTACAACCGCAGCTGGTCGGCGCTGCTGCTCAGGGTGCTGCTGTGCTGAGGGAGCGGGCACAGGGCTGGCAACGGCGACACGCTGAGGTGTTCTTGGCAGCTTTGATCTGGTATCTTCAGTAACACCCATCAGAGGCACTTTCCTGTTACAAACTAGAAGCATATCTTTTAATGTGGGGGGAGGTTCTAAAGGAAGGCTTAGAATTGCTGCTCGACACTGTTCATTTGCATTTGTAAATGCCATTTCCTCTAAAACTTCTTCTCTTGCATTCTCTTTTTTAACTTGGATTTCAATGGCTCTAGTTAACCTTTCTACGAATTTCAGAAAAGGCTCTGATGCCAGCTGTTTAATATTACTATAGGGTTCAAAAGGCCCCCCAGGTTGGAGGGAAAAGAAGGCTTTTTCAGCTGCTTCTTTTACCCTTTCAAGTACTACTTCAGGTATAGCAGTTGCTTGAATTGAGGGAGAAGACCACTGCCCTTCACCGGAGAGATGCTCAATGGTAATTGGCACACCATTAGCATCTCTCGCTGTGTTTGGATCAGCCTGCAAGCCTGGGAGAGCTTCTTTTAACAGTTGTTTCCATGATATTTCCCATAATTTAAATTCTGTAGAGGTCATAAGGCATGAGAAAAGCTGTTTTAAATCATGCGGGACTACTACATTTCTGCTCAATTCAGAATTTAGAAGACCACGGAAGTATGGACTGTGTGGTCCATACTCCTTGTGGGATTTACATATTTCTTTAATTAATTGACGTCCAAAAGAGTTCCAATTAGCAGTCTGGGCTGCTGCTCCTTGCGCTGCAGGCTGGTATGTAACAGGGGCAAATGACAGAATAGGACTCTGTATCGGGTGTGCAGCTTGTTGCTCTGTATCCTTTGAATTGGAAGCATTGGGATAACAAGAGCAGGTTTGGGGACATGCAGTGGGCGTGCCTCCACCGTGGGAACTCGGGGAGGGGGCGGCAACGCAATGGGAGCAGGGGGCGGGGTCAGGGGATAGGCAGGGGGCGGGGTTACCGTGGGAAAAAGGGGCGGGGACACGGGAAAGGCAGGGGGCGGGGACACCGTGGGAAAAAGGGGCGGGGATACCGTGGGAACAGGGGGTGGGGACACCAGGTGACGTCACTTCGGCAGACGCCCCCTGGGAGGAGTAGAGGGGCGGGGCTGAGGGTACGGCAGGAAAGGGAGGGGGAGGGTTCCTTGAATGTTGCAGGGGTTCTTGGGAAGAAGGTGTACAGGTTTTGGAAGATGCCACGTGGCTTCCTCCATCTTGGGTAGCTCCTGGGTACTGGGAGCTATTTTGGGGTTCACTGCTCTCCTGGAAATTAACATGTGCTCTGGGTTTCAGAGCAGGGGAAGCAGGGTTTTGGGGAGTTTTCCACAAGGCCTGGCCAGGGCTTTGTGGAACAGGGGGAGGGGGTTCAGGTATTTTAATTTGCTCTGGGAGTCGACTTCCCAGATCATGAGGAGGGTCTGCTTCCTTTAAAATACCAAGTTTTGGGGTAAGGGGTTTGGGACTGGAAGAGGGGGACACAGGGAGAGCAGAGGTACATGGTTTAGAATTCGGCTTTTTCTCCAATTCCTTTTGTTTGAGTAAAGCAGTCCGAATTTGTAAACTCCAGAACACAAATTTTGCTGATGATGTGTCCCCAGACTGTCCTAAAGATATCAATTTAATTCCAATTTTATCCCAAAACTGAAGGTTTTGGACTTGTTCAGGAGAAATTTGTGGGAAGTGCAGAAAAAGCCACCTTATAAACTTTTTCAATTTTCCTTTGGAGAATTTCACATTTGCATTAGCTAAAATTGCAATAATATGATAATACACTCCTTTTTGTTCTGTGCTTAATTTCGAGCCCATGTTTAGATGTAAATGGCACAGAACAAGTCCCGCTGACCGAAAACAAAGCAAAAATCAGCTTCCGATTATGAAAGAAAAAGGAAAACCCACGATTAAAAGGCATTAACAGGCGAAAGCTTATACAATGTAGCTGTATTCACCCCTTTCAAAACTGCAGCGGCAGCAGGGAATTGGAACCCGCCCCGGCCACGTGGAAACAGAGCTCAAGCGCCCCCCCTCCCCGCGGGAAGGCAGCCCCCCTCCCGGCGCCACGTGGAAACAGAGCTCAAGCGTCCCCCCCACCCCTGCGGGAAGGCAGCCGCTCCCCTGGCCCAGCCACGTGGAGAGACAGAGACAAAGCTGAGGTTCACCCTTCCCCCCAGCCACGTGGAGAGACAAAGCCCAAGCAGCCCCCCCCCCCCGGCCACGTGGAGACAGAGACAAAGGTTTTGCCCTTCCCCCCACCCACGTGGAGAGACAGAAACCGGGGCTGGCCGGCCGAGCCGCGCGAAATTTAAAGACAGTTAATACACGCTACAAAATTACAGCTTACAGAGAAAGCACCTTTTTTTTTTTCCGCAGGGGCTGCGCAGCCTAAATGCAAAGAGCAAAAAGGAATTTGTCTCACAGCAGAGACGAATTTTTGAGATTCTACCCCCGAAAGGAGAAGGAATACTCACGGAATCGAAGCTGTTGCAATGTTAGTCAGGCAGGCTTGTGTCTTCACTGAAATAGGACTTTCTTGGGCAGTAGAAAGCTACCCTATTTTCCCCTGGGAAAATTAGATCCAGAAAGGAACAGTATTTTCCAGGAGCGCAGTGCTTTCGGCGAGGCTTTTGTGGGTTTAAACCCAAGTCTCTCTGGAGGGCTGTGACGAAACCAGCCCTTCACCAGTCAAAGCAAAGCTGCTGTAAAACTTCTCCGAGGTTCCTGGGATCCCTTTTGGGGCTGCAGTTTCGAGCAGGTCCACGTGTTGGGCGCCAGTTATAATGCATCAAAATGTCCCTGATGTCTCCGGGCGTGTCCTGCCGGCTTCCCTGGCTCTGGCTGCTGAGCCGAAGGTGGCTGCTGTGTTTCATTTCCACAGAGACACCTCGGTCTTAGCTGGAGGCAGCAGTTGAGCGCTTAGGAAGGTCCAGGCAGGAAAGGGACTCAGTTTACCTTTAGCGGAGAAGCTTACAGCGTCAGTGAAGAAAAGAAGCGTGCTCTGTTGTAAGTTTAGTCCAGGTTTAATAGATGCATAACAAATTCCTGTGATGGTTCCAGGACATGACCCTGGACAAAACCTCCTTGCTGTAAATCGGAGGGGCAACAGAGAGCGAGCAACATGGCCTCTGTATTTTTCAAGCCTCGGATTAGGGGTGGGGAAGGACAGGTGAAAGCCAACCAGGTGTCAGGGGATGGCCCAGGGAGATTTGATTGATAGACAGGAGGGAAGAGGGTGATGGGAAACAGGTAGTTGCGTAACACTGCAACACCAACTCAGTAGTTTTCTTTTACCTTTCCCATCCCGCTAGGGTGGGAGAGATTGAGTGACTTATCAGACTACTAGTGTTAAACCATGACACTCACACCAGGGAACTACAGCCATGACATTTGGAACAAAATCCAACTGAGGATTGCTGGTGTGTCTGGGGAAAACATATGTCCCAGCCTTGAAGGACCAGTGAAATAAGTACTGGCACCTTCCAGAAACTTTGAAGTTGTTTTGGAGCTTGTTTTGGAGTTTGGCCCACTTCCTTATTGGCTTCTTACTGTAAAGACTGCCCAGACTTCCCAGATATGCTTGCTCAACCAGCTGATCCTCCCCCTGGGAGCACGAATAAAAGGCTGCCATTGCTGGCAGTCCTGGCAGACAGGCAGCTCAACCTACTTCGGCACATCTTGCTGTGGACTGCAAGATGAGACAGTCAATGCTCTTCCTCGGCTTTCTTCTTGTTTTCCTTAGCCTGGCTCTGCCAGGCACCCAGGGAAAAGTATTTCCCAGATGTGACATGGTGAAGATCCTACGTCAGGAGGACTTTGAGGGCTTCGTGGGCTCAACTGTTGCTGACTGTGAGTATAATGAGCTGCCACAGCACTTCTCTGCCTGTACCATCTTTGTGTCTCTCAACTTCTTTTTGATCTTCCAGCAGTACTATTCTGTCCCTCCATTTCTTTGACTTCATATTTTCCTCCTCCCCTTCCTTGCTCCCTTCTATAGTTCACACAGCAAATACCCAGCTAGAGCTTTGTCCTTCCAAGAATTTACCCATCCAATTCTCAAGGTTATGATATCACCAGTTTAGTTACTTCTCCAGCACTTCATTCATCCTGGATACTTTCATATCTTTCCTCTTATTTACCCTCAGCATTCCTTAATGTTCTCCTCTGGGATCTCTCTTCCTCCTGCAGGGATGTGCCTGGTGGAATATGAGAGCAGCTATAACACAAAAGCATACAATGACAATGGTTCAAGCAGGGACTATGGCATCTTCCAGATCAACAGCAAGTACTGGTGCAGTGAAGGCAAGAACTCTGGATCCAAGAATGCCTGCAACGTCAATTGCACAAGTAAGTGGTAGAACAGAACAAAGAACCTTTCTTTGTTCATTCCATGAAAGCACCTGCTCTGTCCATGACACCTGCCTGGCGGCTGCTCCGGGCATTTCTGTCTGTGCTTCCCCCATCCATCTTCTCAATGTCCCACCCATCCTTCCTTCCTGGTGGACAGCTTTCCTTCTGCCAGTCTGTCCCTGCTCTCCCTCTGCCCTGCTTTCCTCCATACTGATGTTTTCTCCCTTCTCCACAGAGCTGCTAGATGATAATATTGAGGATGACATTGAGTGTGCCAAGAAGATTGCCCAGGTGGCTCGTGGCCTCACTCCCTGGTAAGGATATTTGCAGTGGACACTGGGGCAGAGTGGGCAGAGCAGATCAAAGACAGTCCTGCTATTGACTGAGGGAGGCAGGGGGAACAATGCATGGGAAGCTGGATTTGGTGCAGTTTAGCACAGTCCTTCTCCTAAAGCTGAAAGGAGAAGATAGGAACCCTGCCTCACAGCATCTGCTCTGATTCCCTAAATTTCCCTCCTCTCCCAGAGATCTCCTTTTTGTTCTCTTCCCCTTCCCCCAGCTCACTTAGATTGAGCTCATAATAATTTCCATTTATTTGTAACTTTCAGATGGGATTAATTTATTTGTAACTTTCAGGGAAGAGTCTTCATCCAGGACTCTCAAAGATTAACCAACTCTGTTTTCATAACCAATTCAATCACAATCAAACTCCTCAACTTACAGAATGTATTTGTTTTTTCAGGTATGGCTGGAAAAACCGTTGCCAGGGCAAAGACCTGAGTTCCTATGTCAAGGATTGCTAAATTGCTGCACAGGTGTTGATCATTTCCTCAGGACCACCAGAGATGGAGAATGACAGCGTTTGGAGAGGAGGCCAGGGAAATGCATGGGTGTGGGGAATTAAAAGCAGTATATTGTTAAGATAGAGTGGGTACTGGGTAGTGCTGACTCTGGAGGCTTTCACACTGCTGCAATGCAAACAGGGAACTTACAGCTCACAGCTTAATAAAAACAGGCATAGCAAAAAGCCACGACAGAGTTTCAGCCTTGATTTACTTGCATAATCCTGACTCAAGATTTTGTTGCCCTAACAGGGCTTTGCAACACTTAGGGTTCCTCTTTCCTTTTGTTTCTTTCTCTCTTCTTCTTCACCCCTCCATTTCTCCTCTCCTCCTTCCCCTTTATTTTTTTGCCCATCTCTATTGGAGTGTCTGTAGTGAGGAAATACAAAAATTTCATGAACATTGTGTAAGATGTGCAGAATTATGTTGCCTTATGACCAAGACAGTCACTGATTGAGACAGACCACTGACAGAGAGAGAAAACTATGCTGAAACATGACATTGCTCCTTAAATTTATCTGAACATCTGCCCCTGGCTGGGATGAGGGATAGGGCACTGAAATATTTGGGAATCTGGCCTGAGGGAATACAGCATTTCTTATCATTCTTTGAGGAAGTCAATCAAACACAGCCTAGAGTGCAGGCAGCAACTCTGTGAGGAAATGATGGGTTGGAAAGGCTGTTAGGGAAGGAAAATGTTTTGCTGTTTGGTTTACAAGTCCTTTTTCCAAAAGAAATCTGGATTCAGAAACAGTGCACGAATGCAAGGTGCTAACACTGAAAAAACACGTTTACTGCTTCATGTGCCTTCTGCTGCTGCTTGGGGAGCAATGACTTCTTTGGTGCTTATGAAATAAAGGGATGTTTAAACTCATGTCTTGTGTGAATGTATAAACCAACCATTAAAGGCATGTTTGTTTAGACGGCTGCATCTTAAAAAAAGAAAGCTCAAAGTAACCTTGCTTGAAGTCCCTTTTCCCCTTTCCCCAGTGTTGGAGGTTAGGATTTTTCCTTTTTATTTTCTTTCTCTCATGGAATTTTCCTCCCATCCGTTGCCTAAGAGATGGGAGCACAGATTGTCCTGGGGAAACTCTCAAACAAAGACACAGATATTAGAGAGATAAAAGATGTGGGCAAAGTGGCCAGGGAAGGGGTGCAGTTTGCCGTCTCTTAGCTGGGGGGTTTCTCTTGGGAAGGGCAGAGATGCTGCAAGATTTTGGCTGGGGGATCAGGGTGAAGCTCAGCTCTCTCCTGCTCCCTCCTGGGATCACAGTAGAAAGAGGTGGGGTTTTGGTGTTGGATTTGCTGCCCAGAGGATTTGCTGCCTCTGTGCAAATTTTGTCCTGCACTGCTTCGCCTTACCGTGGGTGAGAGTTTGTTTGCAAGAACTGGGACCTTTCCAACACCCAGCCTCAGTGGGAACAGGTCCCCAACCCCACTTCCATTAGAGTGATATATGTTATAAAATAATTTGTGCTAAAGGAAATTAAAACCACAGCATTTTGTGTACAAAGCCAATGTCAGGCAACAAGCAGTAATAGGCTACGTGATAAGAATGGAGATTCCAACACCAGGAGGACACTGCCTCCAGGGGTGGATATTTCAAGGGATTTCTTTCCTTCTGACAAGACCCCAGCAGGAGGCATTTGATAGACATCATCAGAAGTTCATCCCAGCAAGTTTCCACCTGACAGGATTCCAGCAATTATCCACCGGTTTTGGGAAGCATGGCAGCAAGAAAGAAAAAACTACGATAATATGCTAAAATATGCTAAAGAATGAGCCCCTTCCAGAGCCCAAAAGACTGTATAAACCAGACCCCTTAGAAATGACATTTTGGAGACCCCCAGGGACTTTGGTGTGACAGAGGCCAAATCCTGGGTATCCCCAACAATGATCACCTGGCTCAGAGTTGAATCGCTTGTGGCTTTTTCCAAATTTATACTTTGATAATAAGGTAATAAATTTCCTTAATAATGAAATTGGAGTATTCATTTATAACACTTAGCATTTCCTGGTTCCATGTGGCAGCTCTTTGTGAAGCCTGTCTGCCGCTGCCCCGCTGTTTTCCGCCATTCCTCGGGGGTTTTTTCGCTGCACTTTAACCCAGCACCCCGTGCCTGCCGGGACACCTGCGGCTCAGCTATGGCTCAGAGTTTCTGCCTCATTTCGTTGCCACTCCGGGTGTGCCTCTGCCGCTCCAGCCGCCGCTCCGAGGCTCCTGACACAGCCCCTCTTGCCACCCTGAGGGGCACCGGGCCCAGCTGTGCTGTGGGTGTGTGAGGGAGCCCCTTCTCCATCTTCCTGCCACCCTGAGGGGCACCGGGCCCGGCAGCGCTGTGGGTGTGTGAGGGAGCCCCTTCTCCCTCTCTGCTGCCACCGTGAGGGGCACCGGGCCAGGCAGCGCTGTGGGTGTGCGAGGGAGCCCCTTCTCCATGTCCCTGCCACCCTGAGGGGCACCGGGCCTGGCTGTGCCGTGGATGTGTGAGGGAGCCCCTTCTCCATCTCTGCTGCCACCCTGAGGGGTACCAGGCCCTGCCCTGTGGGTTTGTTTGTGAGGGAGCCCCTTTTCCATGTTCCTTGCCACCCTGAGGGGCACAGGGCCTGGCTGTGCCGTGGGTGTGTGAGGGAGCCCCTTCTCCATGTCCCCCACATTCCGGAGGGGCACCTGCCCCGTGGGTTTGTCAGTGAGGAAGTCCCTTCTCCATGTTCCTTGCCACCCTTAGGGGCACTGGGCCTGGCTGCGCCGTGGGCGTGTGAGGGAGCCCTTTCTCCCTCTCCCCTGCCATTGGAGGGGCACCGGGCCCTGCCCCGTGGGTCTGTTTGTGAGGGAGCCCCTTCTTCCTCAGGGCACCGGGCCTGGCTGCCCCGTGGGTTCGTTTGTGAGGAAGCCCCTTCTCCATGTTCCTTGCCACCCTGAGGGGTACCGGGCCCGACTGCCCATGGGTATGTGAGGAAGCCCCTTCGCCATCTCTGCCGCCATCCAGAGGGGCAGCAGGCCCTGCCCTGTGGACGTGTTTCTGAGGAAGCCCCTTCTCCATCTCTCCTGCTACCCTGAGGGGCACCGGACCCGACTGCCCCATGGGTTTGTTTGTGAGGGAGCCCCTTCTCCCTCTCCCCCGGCCGCCAACACCGCCTGAGGCAGATGAGCTGGGGCTGGGACTGTGGGCTGGGAATGGGATTGAGAATGGGACTAGGACTGGGACTGGGACTGGCACTGGGTAAGTGGGGCTGGGACTGGAAGCTGGGTCAGTGATTCTGGGTCACTGGGTCTGTGGGTCAGGGTCACTGGGTCAGTGGGTCTGTAGTTCAGGCTGTCACTGGGACTGTGGTTCTGGCTGTCTGTGGGTCTGTGATTCTGGATCTGTGGTTCTGGATCTGTGGTTCTGTGTCACTGGGTCTGTGGTTCTGGATCTGTGGTTCTGGCTGTCACTGGGTCTCTATTTCTGTTTGTTGTTGCTAATAGGGTTTAGCCAGTGAAAACCCATCACAGAGTTGAACCAGAAGGGGGAATTGCCTCATCACCTGTGCTTCTAATTGGGAATTCTAGTCAATTATGATAATTTGCTAAACTTATAAAACTGTGTTCACCTCGTGGGAGTTGGGCTTTTAAGGACATTTTTTCATAACTTCCCCTGAAGGCCTCCAATAAAGATCAGCTTTTTATTATCTCCTCAACTAATATTATCTCCAAAGTGTGTGTTTTTTCATTTATAGGTTCTTAAAGCATCCCCTTGACTGTACCAGTTGAGTGGTAAAGTGTCCCTGACTGTACTGGAGCATGGTAAAGGTGGGAATAATTCTGACTGCAATAGGATGCTGATTCTTTGCTTCTTGTTTTCTGCCAAGGTCAGGATTAAATGTATGGTATTTCTTGTTTGGACTCAGATATTTATTAGTCCTTATCTCTGTCACAGTCTCACAAACCCTGAGTTCTACAGCACTTCACTCTAACACACTAAAAATGGAGCCCTGTCTCTCTCTCTCTACAAGGCCTTTTAAGGATAAACTATCCAATTAAGAAATGGTACCTAAATTATTTTTACTTTTAACCCAATAACCAACCACCCACAACCAAGCCCACAGTGTGGACTTTTTTATCCAATTACACAAAATCACCCAAACCGATGGAGAAGAAGGTGAAGAAGAAGGTGAAGAAGGAGCAGCCTCTGCCCTAAAACCTCCATCTTGCTTTGTCTATATTACTGTATTCCAAAGCCTTAAACTCTAAGTTTTCCAACCTGTGATGTGACACACTTCTACTCAAATTCCACACTCACAATCCCAGTTCTATAATTTCATTTTGGAAGTTTCTCCAAAGGTCAGATGCAGTGTTCTCCTGGGGATCAGTGCCTTTCTTTCAGCACAGAAAGTCTGAAATTCTCAGCCTCCAGGGTTCCAAGAGCAGGAGTCTTCAGTGACCAACCAAGAAGGATAACAAAGGATAACAAAGGATAACTGCTAACAGTTACTTCTGTTAGCCTTGGTAAGTCATTTACCTGAGTTCTAACTTGAGCAGAATGGTACCATTGTTCCCAACTTGTGTTATGGCCAGGATGAAAACTTGGAATTGATAGGAAAGATGTGATAGGAAAGAGAATTTAGTCATTACTTTATTCTGGCCAGGATGTGCAACAGAAATTATTTCATCCACACGTGCCTGGGTTGTGCAGTGAGATTCACTCTGTCACACATGCCTCTTTAGCAGATTTTCATATATTTATACAAAGCCCCAAAGAAATTCTCTCTCATTGGTCTTAAATGACACAATTCTTAGTATTTGATCTCCTATTGGTTGTTGATCCTTTTGCTTTCAATGCTGATTTGTTCTTCATTCTTTGGTTCCCTTATCAATCCCCCACCCCTGACATCCCTCAAGGTGCAATCCCCACCTTTGAGAATCACTGAGGGATGTGACACATTTCACTGAACCTAAGGGGAATTTTGGCAGGTTCCTCTGCACAGATCAGTACAGATGTACACATCTCTGAATATGTGAGACTTGATTCTGCTATGAATGCTTTTATCATGAGTCTGTTGCTAAGTCACTGTTAAAATGTAGGAAATAGTATTGAATGTTTAATTGTTAAACCAGCCCATGATTGACTGCTGCTAAACCCTTTTTCACCATTATCTTTCTTGTACCCTGACCCTTTTGCATCCTCAGTAAATGTAAAATCCCCTCCATGTAAATAATCCTAAATGAATTCCAAACTGTTCTTCCTACACATACTTCAGCCATGTAGCCAGCAACAGGCTGAACATCATAATTCAACTCCCTTTAGTTGCCCTTTCACAAATTTGTATTGAAATCTGATTTTTGTCAGTACCTTTGAGTGCCAAAACCATTCACTGGTGACACCAGTGGGGACACACAGCTATACACATATGGACACATGGACATACCCATGTGAGAAAGGATACTCACTTCCAAAACATTTAAAAGGTTTATTAAAATCTTATCAAAAATACAACAGAAGACTGAATGGAGAAAATATTACAGCATTGGGAGCAGAGGATTTTTCCCACCATGTGCTCATCCACACAATGGAGGTTTTGCCTTTTAACCCTTTAGCCCCTGCAAAGTTCTGTCCATTTCTTCCATCCTTCTTTGCTGTCCAGTGATGGAGATCACTTCCTTAAATCTTGATTGGAGGTCAGCTGTTGCCATAGTAACGAGCCAACCCTCCCAAATGTCCCAGACCCAGGCCAACCCTGATAACAAGGCAAGGGGGGTGTAAAACATAACTATAAAACTTCTCTTAACATAAACATAATATTTGCCTTTTAATTGTGAGAGTCACCCACGGCATTCCTCACCTATCACACCCAATGTGTGTATGGCCACAGAGATGAGGAGAGGAACACCAGCAGCACCAGAGCCTGATCCTGCTCCCCTCTGGCTAATCATCCCTCAGTCCTTGGGTGGAAAAACACACACACACAGAGACAGACACACACAGACACAGACACACACACACAGACACAGAGACAGACGCACAGACAGACAGACACACAGACACAGACACACACAGTCAGACACACAGACACACAGACACACACACACAGACACACACACACACACACAGACACACACAGACACACAGACACACACACAGACAGACAGACACACACACACAGACACACAGACACACACACATACACAGACAGACAGACAGACACACACACACACAGACACAGACACAGACACACAGACAGACACACACAGACAGACACACAGACACACAGACACACAGACAGACACACACACATACACACAGACAGACAGACAGACACACACACACAGACACACACACACAGACACACACACACGAGCGGATCCGTGCACACACACGGCTGCAGAGCCACCCCAGCGCCTCTGCCTGCCCCGCAGCTCTCCCAGCACCTCCCCAGCTGCGGGCACTCGCTGTGCCGCCGCCTCGCACCCAGAGGCGACCCGAGGTCCCGCTCCGCTCCCGGGAGCGAGTCCCTATGCGGGGACAGAACCGCCCGGTACCGCAGCAGCTCTGGGAGCGAGGGGCAGGCGGAGCCGCGGGGCCGGAGAGGGGCGGGAGTGGGGCCGGCAGCGGCGGCGGCGAGCGGCAACGGGCCGGGGGTGGGGTGTACCGCGGCTTTTGGCTCGGCACGGCTCGGCACGGCTCGGCTCGGCTCGGCTCGGCACGGCTCGGCTCGGCACGGCTCGGCACGGCACGGCTCGGCTCGGCTCGGCTCGGCTCGGCACGGCTCGGCTCGGCTCGGCACAGCAAGGCACAGCAAGGCACGGCGGCAGGAGATGCACCTGCAGGAGTCAGACCCCCATCCCAGCCCATCTCTCTGGGACCCTCCCCAGGCCGTGCCTCCCCAGGTGCGGTGATGGAGCGGGAGAGGAACGGGCACGCCCAGAAGTGTGCGAGGAAGAGGAGAGCGGCTGTGAGGGGGTTCCACGAGGAAGGAGTCTCTGTCGGGCAGGTAGAGAGCGGCTCCGACGGGTAGAGTGCTGTCCGTGGGTGCTGGAGCCGTGGGTCGGGTTTGCTGTCCTGTGCCAATAAGAAATTAGAAAACCTGACAGAAGGCTCGCGTAGTGTGCATGTGAATGCAAACCTTGAGATGAGAAATGCTGACTTGGAGATGCCATGGAATAGGACAGACATTGCTGAGAGAGAAATGGAATAAGAAAAAAGTTTCAAAGGATGGCCTTATAAATAAGACTGGATACTTTGGAGAAATAGAACTATGAAAGATGCATTGTAATGGGACCCACGAGGGATAATTTTAGATGATTGGCATTTGCAGTATAGTGTGGCAACAGTTTGGCCAATAAATGCTTATAATGTATTGTAATTAAGAAACAGTTGGCTTCTGATTGTGATAGCATGAATTATAACATCTGTATTGTCTCAGCCTTCTCATGAGACTGAAAATGGAATAGAAGTTTTTAAAACGCCTCTCAGTTGCCCCATCTGTGGGTCAGAAAAGGGCTTAGTCCGACATGTGCCAACAGCTCCCGGCGGGGCTCAGGGCGGCTCGGGGCTGTGCGAGCCCAGGGAGGCTGCGGGGATGCCCTGCCCAGCCCGGCCGTCGGGTTCCAGGGTGTCCCAGGCACATGCTCGGACTGCAGATCCCCGCTAGATGGGCCCCGCGGCATTGCTGTCCCTGCACAGGCTCCTTTGCACCGGCAGTGGGGGAATAGAGCTCCTGGCTTGCACTTGGGGTTTAGGGGGAAATGACGGCTGAGTGAGAACAGGGATCTGCTACACATGGAAACGGGGCTGGACCCCGCAGCAGAAATTATTTGGCTCTGATTTGCACGGCAGAGTGGTGTAGAAGGGGGCAGATTGCTGATTTAACCCTAGTGCAGGCTGCCCTCGGCCACAGCAGTGGGGTTAGGATGAGATTTCTGTAAGGTCCCTTCCAACCCAAGCCACTCCGTGATTCTGTGAACCCCTTCACAGCCGAGGGCACCCTCCTCCAAAGGACATCAAAACCGGCTGCAGCAGCTGCAGGAGTTGCTCTCCCTGCCCTGGGCTCCCCAGTCACTCCCTTCTGACCCCCAGCACAGCTGGCTGCACACTGGCAAGCATCTCCCTCCCTGGCAGAATGACCCCACAAAGGCAGGGAGAGGGAGCTGCGAGCAAGGCAGTGCCGTGCCCTGGGTGGAGCAGCACCCTGGGGTGCCCCCGTGGAGTGGGGCACAGCTGGGCAGTCACAACAGCTGTAACATCTGCACAACAGGGATACCATTTGCTGTGGGACATTAGATGACTGCAATTAGTTTGCTGACAGTCTGGAAAACCCCAGGAAAACCTCCATGAACAACACTTCTGGTGCCTCAGTCCCCTGCTGTGGAAGGTGCTGATAACCTGCCTCTCTCCTTACCTCAGCTCAGGGGTTACCATTCATCCAGTCAGGCTTTCCCAAGCCCAGCAGAGCTTGGCAGGACACAATCCAGCCTAGTGTTGTCTCAGGTTTAACTTTTGTATTTTTCAGATTCTATTCTACTTTAGTGTGTAAGTCCAGGCTTCATATTAGGGGATAGTAAACTCTCTCCACAGAATAGGTAGACAAAACAATTCCTTCTCTAGCTGGGGACCCAAGGACAAATGATCCAAATCTCAGGCCCAAGAGCACAAACAACGTGGAATGGAGAAAAACAAGAAGGATGGGACTGCATGGGGTAAAGCTGTATTTGGACAATTAACTCCAATATGCAAATGGACCAGAACTTATTAAAGTGAGAGACCCCATGACCTGTCATCCATTTTGTGACCACTTTGGATTGTGCTGCCCAAAGTGGATCTATTTGAGACCTCTTAATAAATCCCTACTTTATTCTTTAGGGATTCTCTGTTCTAGGTCAGCCTTCACAAGGCATCACCAGGCTGGTTGGGTTCCTGCATCCCCAGACATCCTCCACACCCTGCATGCAGGACTTACCTTGGTAAGGCTGGGCAAGTGGTTAAGTGACCAGTGCCAGCCAAGGGTTTCCTCTGTGCCTCCAGAAAAGCAAGCCTAAAGGAATGTGCCTTTTGTTTACAGAGTGATAAAACTATATTTTGTCTCTTTAAAAAGGAAAAAAAGCCCAGAAGTTTGCTTCTTCAACTAGGTAAAAAGACACCTCACAAGACTTTGGGGACTTCACCTCAAACTTAAGGATAACCAATTGGACAGGAGCTAAAAAGTCCCACCTAAGCAATTTAGTAGAAAAAGAAGGGAACAAAGAAACTAATCACTTTTGTGAGGTGTTTTACTAGGAGCAAGAACCTCTTGCACTTAGCTCAGTTTTTCACTGTAAAAAGCTTTTTTATTTTGCCTTTTATTAAAACTTATCTGTTCCAACACTGCCACAGTGCCATCCTGCTGATTTTATGCTTTCTAAGGTAGCTGAGCTATCTTGGGTGTGATATAGATCTCCAAAAACTTATGAGACCTGGTTTGAGGAGACCATATATCACAAGCCTGAGCACTTTTTGGGCTCACCATGATTTCCTGGAGCTCTGAGATGGGGGTGTCCTAAGTGAAATGGACCCAGCCTCGAAGGCCCTACAGCCCCAGTATCACATGGTCCAGGGCACAGGTGTGCACAGGTGAAATCCTGCAAAGGGGCTGATGGGATGAGGAGGGGAAACTGCCCTTGGGAGCTGGCCAGAGCTGGCTTCTCCATCTCACCCTGCAGGATGAGATTCAGCAAATGCACATTGCCCTGGGCAGCCCGGCTGCTTCCCGGTGTGGGTGGGGACCTGGGGACAGAGCTGACCCGGGACAAGGTGCAGGTGGGGACCTGGGGACAGAGGTGAGCCTGGACAGGGTGCAGGTGAGGACCTGGGGACAGAGCTGACCCGGGACATGCTTCAGGTGGGGAGTTGGGACAGATCTGACCTGAGGACAGAGCTGAGTGGGGACACGGTGCAGGTGGGGAACTGGGGACAGAGCTGAGCTGGGGACAGAGGTGAGCCAGGACACGGTGCAGGTGGGGAACGGGGGACAGAGGTGGAGGTGACCCGAGACATGGTGCAGATGGGGACCTGAGGACAGAGCTGAGCTGGGACACGGTGCAGGTGGGGACCTGGGGACAGAGCTGAGTGGGGACACAGCACAGGTGGGGACCTTAGGACAGACCTGGCCCGGGACACAGTGCAGGTGAGGACCCGGGGACCGAGCTGACTTAGAGACAGAGCTGAGCCAGGAACAGCACAGGTGGGGACCTGGAGACAGAGCTGATCAGGAACATGGTGCTGATGGGGACCTGGGGACAGAGCTGGCCCAGGACATGGTGGGGATGTGGGGACAGAGCTGACACGGTGCAGGTGAGGACCTAGGGACAGAGCTGACCTCAGACACGGGTGCTCCTCTGTTGGAGACAGTGGCCAGCCCGGGCAGCCTGTCCCACCCCCAGCCCAGCCCGTGGCACGCCAAGCACTCTCCCAGCTCCCCATGTGCTGGGTAAAGAGGGAACAGCTGCAGGGGCCCTCAGGAGCTGGGACAGCACCCAGAGCCAGGCCGGGATCTAAATTTAAACTCATGCTTTGTGTGTTTGTACATGCGAGTGCAGGCTCCAGCCCCCACTCCCCCAGCGCCTCTCCTGCTGCACGGAGGGGACAGAGCCAGAGGAGCTCCAGCTGGCTGGGACCTGGGGAAGGGGGGCTCCCCTGCAGGGCAGGAGGGGAGCAGACAGCTAGGGGAGCAACACCATGGAGCCCTCTTCTCCCCAGGGTGACGTGAAGAAGAGGCAGCAGAAGGAGAAGTCCAAGAAGCCGGTACCACCGATAGCTCCTCGTCCACCCAGGGCTCTGTTCTGCCTCACCCTGGAGAACCCCCTGAGGAAGGCCTGCATCAGCATCGTGGAGTGGAAGTATCCTGTGGCTGCAGGGGCTGGCAGCAGTGTGTGTGTGTGTCTGTGAGCCTGCTGGGAGAGCTGGCAGCCTGTTCCAGCTTGTGCTGTCTCATCAGGCACCCAAGGAGCCCTGCAGGATGCATGGCAAAGGCAATGGCTGTGCTGGCTGGGAAAAGCTGGGCTGGGGAGTGGGTCAGGCCTTGGGTGGGGTGGGACAGGGACAGGCAGGGACAGCCTGGGCCAAGGGACTGGGGGAAGTGAATGTGTTGTGTGTGTTGTGTGCTGGGGAACAATGGGGGACAGACTGCTGAGAGGGGAGGGGGTTTGGTGTGGCAGGAGGGGGCACAGTGCCCATCCAGGGGTGGGGATGGGGTCAGGCTGGGGACAGTGTGATACTCTGGAGGTTTGGGGGTGGTAGCAAGACCCTGGTGAGTTGTTTGGGATGGCTCTTTGTGCATATCACAATCTGATCCCACGGCTGTGCTCTGCCCTGGTAGGGGTTGTCCCCCAAATCCTTGCTGACACCATTGTCCTCTCAGCCCCCTTTCCCATCCCTCCCTCGTACTGCTGTCACAGGTGAAGGCTTTTTGTGGGTGATACTTCGTCCTTCTTTGTGCCTTTGGCTTAGTGTTGTAGTTTGGGTGCTGCTTTTTGACCTTTTCACTGGGGCACTGCAGCTCAGAAATACCAAGATGTCGTGTTTCTGCCATTCATCCAGAAACTAGAACTTTGTTCACCTATGTTTTATGTAAAGGAAGAGAGTGGGAGATGAAATTTTTCACTTTGACTTCAGCAAAACTTTTGGGCTGTAGCAAAAACGATGGACTGGGCAACAGAATCAAGCTCTTCCACCAGATCTTTTCTCATTTTAGTTGCTGAACTTGATCTGAGTGCTTCTGGCCTTGGCAAGATGATCCCAGCCCTGGCCAGGCTTCACTCTGGGAGGTGGCTTGGTCACCTTAGGCTGGCTGTGTTGCTGTGGGGACACCAAAACCATGCCCAGAGATGCTGCTTTGTCCAAATCCCTGCTGGCAGGCACGAGGGCATGCTCACAGCTCTGGTGCTGCTGGAGTTTGAGACCTCATTCCTTTACTGCAAGGGGACTCTCTGTCCTCCAGGAGTGGGAGCAGGGCCAAAATTGGGCAGTTCTCATTTTCTGTGTGTCTGGCAAGAGAAATGATGGTTCTGTGGGCACAGAAGGGAACTGTGCCTGTGTCCTAAACAGGCACTGAGAAGGAGGAAATGTGTGTGTGTGTGCCTGAGTGGCAGGGGAGGTGTGGCATTCACATGCTCTAACAGAGTGAGACATCATTCTCTCACAGGATTTTTCCTGGAGAAACGCAGAGAGAAAAAGAGAGAACAATACTTATCACTATTCTCTGCTCCTGCTGTTTTTACACATGTAAAATGTGTTAAGAAAATTGTTGACCTAAAGACAATTAGTAATTAAATTCTACTAAAGATTATTTTATTTCCTTAACCATTAAAAAAAAAACTGTAGCTGACTGTCTAGAGACAGTCACGAGATTTTCTTTAAAATATATCTTTTATATAGTATAATATAATATTCTTTTAATATCTCTTTAGTATAATATATCTTTAGTATAATATAGTATCTTATAATATAGTATAGTATAATATAGTGTAATATAATACAGCATAATATAATATAGTATAATATAATATAGTATAATATAGTATAGTATAATATAATAAAATATTATATAGTATAATATAATATGTTTTTAATACGACAATTATTCAACTTTCTAAATCAATAGAATTAAATACCAATAATTTCCTTACATCAGGGGCTCCCTAAACACTATAGGGAGGGGCTGGAAATAGGATTTACATCTTGCAGCATGCTCAAACACATTCTTCCTGCTGGGCCAGCATGTGCCAGAGCAAGTGGACAGCACAGGGAGGGTCTGCCCTACCTCAGTGCTCTGGAGGGGGACTGTCACTGTGATATTTTCCAAAAAATCCCTTTTCTAGAATTTCTTCTCCTGGGAAGATGGGAAGCCTCAGCTTCCCCATATTTTGCTGCTCTTGAATGTGGTCTGGAGATTGTTTATCCAAACATGTGAATGGTTTTTAATTAATGGCCAATCACAGCCAGCTGTGTCAGACTCAGAGTCAGTCATGGGTTTTTATTATTCATTCTTTTCTAGGCTTCTGATGTATCCTTTCTCTTTCTTTAGTATAGTATAGTATAATATAGTATAAGATAATATAATATAGTATAGTTTAAGATAATATATTATAGTATAATAGAATATAGTATAGTATAATTAGTATAGTAGAATATAATATAGTATAATATAGTATAGTATAATATAGTATGATTATACTATAATCATACTATATTATACTATACTATAGTACAATATAATATATTATACATTATTATATATTATATATATTATAATATATAATATAATATAATTATTATATAGTATATGCATATAATATATTGCAATATAATATAGTATAATATAGTATAATATAGTATTATATAATGTAATATAGTAATAATGGAGTGTAATATATATAATATAATGTAATATAATGTAATATAATATATAATATAATGTAATGTAATATACAATATAATATAATATAATATAATATAATATAATATAATATAATATAATATAATATAATATAATATAAATCAGCCTTCTGAGAACATGGAGTCAAATTCTCATCTCTCACCTCATCCTGGGGACCTCACAACACCACAGGGGACGAGTGGGTGCCCCCCAGCAGGGTGGCATGTGCAGGTGCCTCTGACCTGTGCAGGACAAACGATCCAGGGAATCAGGTTTCTGCAGAGCTTGCCTGTATTTATACCCAGCTGCACCTGGCTGCCCTCACTCAGGGCTCAGGGTATGTGACAGGGTCGGGTCGTTCCAGTTCCTCTGGGTTATTATGGTCTTCAGGGCTTTGCAGGCTGCCAAGGGGAGATTAGCTGTGGCCCTCTTGTGTGGGGGTACCTGGGTGTGGTATTTTCTGGGACTGTGTTGTTGGAAGGAATGATGAGTCTGATTCCATGTTCTTAGAAGATTTAATATTTTATAGTACTATATTTTATAAAAGAGTAATAAACTAAACTATACTAAAGAATACAGTAAGGATACAGCCAGAAGGCTAAAAGATAATAATGAAAAACTCCTGACTCTCTCTTTAGAGTCCAATACAGCTTGGCCCCAACTGGCCAAAGAGTCAAAACAATTTACAGCAGAAACCAATGAAACAACCACCTGTGGGTAAACAATCTCCAACCACATACCAAAACAGCACAACACAGGAGAAGCAAATGAGATAATATTGTTTTCCTTTTTCTCTGAGACTTCTCAGCTTCCCAGGAAAGAAATCCTGGGAAAAAGGATTTTTCCAGAAAATCTGACTGCCACACCTGGGCTGTTGGTTCTGTGTGGCAGGATGTGCTCCTGTTCCCTGGGCACATCACTGCTGTGTGCACACTGCTGCTCTCAGAGCACAAAGCTGAGCCACAGGGGTGGGCCAGGGTGTTTTTCAAGCAGTTGAAGGCTGGGGAGCCTCACTCCACTCAGCCCAGGGTGGGTGAAAGGCTGACTTGAGGCAGAGGGTGTTTTGTGCTGATATTTGCTCATATCTCAAGAAATATGTTCATTAGAACAAGGAAATTGAATGTTCTGCAGTTTACTGGGTGTTGTGTGCAAGACAGTCCAACAGCCTGATGGTTGTTGGGTTGTGTCTCACTTTGTGACACCACCCTGGTATTCCAGGTCATTCTGTAGCTAGGAGAACCTCAAGGCAGGTGGGGGAGGATTCTGGGCACCCTGGAGGACCACAGAGCTGCAAGACACAGAGGCCTAATTCCTGCTGCAAGGCAGATGGAATTAGGGGACCCTGGATGCTGTGTGGTGGGAGCATGCTGGACAGAAAGAAGTCAGATTGCAAGACAAGGAGATGAGGAGGATGCTGAGGCTCTGTGGCAGGAGGCAGAGACACTGTCTCCAGTTATCCACATGTCTGGTTTTTGGTTCAACCTGTCCCACTGCATTTCTGCCTCATAACTGTGCCAGAATCACAGGCAGCAAGTGGATTTCAGCTCCAGTTACAGGAGCTCCAGTGGAGGTCACCATTCAAGGAGGGCTGGTCTTACCCTGCCCAAGCAGGCAGGGAAGCTCCAGGCCCTGGGCTCTGCCTCATTACCTGGACATAAAGGGGAGCAGCTTTCCCAGCTGAGTTCAGTTTTTAAAGTGTCATCAGGTTGATGGATAGAAAGGTTCAGAAAAGGAAACGAAGGCTGTGATGGGCCCAGGACACAGCTGACAGCACTCAGGCTGCTGTGGATAGCATGGTGCCCCTTGCTCTGTAATCCTGGGCTGGACAGTGGTGTGGCCACCAGAGCCCAAGGCAGCCCTCAAGGGAGAATGCTGGGGGAAATAGAGAGTGGGGATCCTGGAGGGAGAGCCTGGCTGCAAATGAGGCCCTGGAGACAGAGTTTGAGCTCTTTGGAGACTTCAGGCAGGTCAGAGCTGAAGCTTGTCCAAGAGGTTTCAAGGCCCAGCAAAGCAGTGACAGCAGCAGGAGCCTGGCAATGACCAAGTGCCTGTCCCAGGGTCTTCATGGGAATTGGTAAAGTCACCCCTGTCATTCTGAGGTGTTACAGGGCCCAAACAGCCCAGTTTCTACCTTGAAGGGTGTGGGACAGCCCTCAGGCTGTGCTCACTCCTGGGGACAGTCACAGCAGTGCTGCCTGTCCTGGGCCACCACGGCTGTGAGGACACCTGGGGGTGTTGTGCCACAGGAGCCCCTGGATGAGCTGCCCTGCCCCCAGATACCTTCAGCCCTGTGAGACCCGAGCAGCAGGAGTCTCCTCATGGATGCCAAGTGCAGAGGGAGCCAGGGCTGCCTGCTCTGGGGAGATGCTTGGGTTCATGTCATAGCTGAGACAGAGACAATACAAACACACACTCCATTTTCAGAAGGCTTCAAACTGTTTTTATTCTAGCATGCATGCTTTTTATGCATTCTTACAAAACCCATAAGTTTATTCATTGGCCATGAGAGACAAACAAAGTGCTCATTGGAATAGGCAGTTGCAGGTTTCTCTTATTTATCCTTTTTTCTTTCTTGGTTTCTATGGTAGAAAATTCTTTCAGGGGTAAACATGGATCCTCTTCTCAAACTTCCCTCTGGCTCACAGGAGTCACTGTAAAACCTCTTCCACAGGTCAGTGCCTACATTCTGCAAAAGGCTCCTGGCACTGTAGGGTGATTGATTGAAAGATGAGGAGGGGGAATCTGCCAGGTCTCCCATCCCTTTGTCCTGTGGCAAAGCTGACCCCTGTGTCCTGGCCCTGCAGCCCTGAGGATGTGCTGAGGCTGAGGTCTGGCTGCTCTCTGTGCTCTTCCCCCATGGTGGGGTTGGCTCTTCACACTAGGCAGGCATCTTCAATCAGAGGCACCTTCAATACTTGTTTTTGGTTTGCTGAAGGCTGTGTTTTTGGGCCTTGACAGGTTTGCCTAGTTCCTTTCACAGGTTTTAATCTTTCTTAATGGACGCTCCTCTGTTGGGTTAACAAGATATTTAATACTCTGCTTGTTTGATTTGTCGTGTTGGTGATTTGTTAATAATGTACAAATGTAAGCTTGTGTTGTAGAGGGAGGACCCTGGTTACTCATTCTAGCATTAATTCTCCTATTTAAATATAGGTTAGCCTGTTAATGGGGAGGGAGTCATAAAGTTCTTATATTTTTGTAGTGTAGAGCTTTAACACACTCTCTGTTAATGGTAGCTTGAGGGCCTACAGTATAATTGGGAAATCAATATTTATCTGCTCATAGAGCTTGTATTCTTCTTTTAAAGGAGCTGTACCCCCTTTAAATAGCTCTAAATAGGACAGGACAGGTGGGGTTATTTTGCTTTTTCTTTCCTGTCTGCACTCCTTAACTCTTCCTCACAGACCCTTCGAGATCATCATCCTCCTCACCATCTTTGCCAACTGTGTTGCTCTGGCCATCTACCTGCCCATGCCCGAGGATGACACCAACATTGCCAACGCCAGCCTGGTAAGGAGCCCCTGGAGCCCTTCCTGCCCCCCTGAGGGCTCTCTGGGGCTGGTGGCTTGGGGTGACACAGCTGCAGGGTGGCACGAGCTGCTCTGGGGCCATCTGCTGCCCCAGGGGAGTCAGGCAGTGCTGGTCCAGCCAAAGCTGCTGCAGTCAATGGGAGGCAGGGGTGGGAAGAAGTGGCTGCAAAATGGGTTTTCAGAGGGGCTGAAAGCACCTCTGGGTAGAGATCAAAGGCAGCAGGCTGTGTGTGGAGTAGGCATGAAGGAAGAATTGGTGCCAATGAAGGAAAAAATTTCCTCTGATTTTTTTTTATCACACTTTCAAAAAGAAACATCCTGTTCCAGAAAGGCTTAAATGGTTTGTTGCAGCATTTTGGAATACATTTTTCTGACCTTTCCTTTCAAAACTATATTTTAATTTTGTTATCTTTTATTTAAGAGAGGAAAAATACCTGCTTCTGTTAGCCAGAAAGATTATTCCTTTCCAATCATTATTCCATATTCTTCCACAGTTGCTCCAGTTTTCCTGGAATATGATGTTTCGATGTGACCCAGATCAACAATTTACACTATTTTTAGATTGCCACACCTTTCTACTTTCAGATCCCCACTGTGATTCAGTCCACATTGATTTCCATTGAGAAACTGTGTATAATGACTGAATTAAAACATCTAAATCCCCCTTTTAATGAAATGGGGTTCCAGGACTCCTCAGGGTGAGCAGGGTTAGATCCTGGGGTGTTCCTTCAGCCTCCTGGCAGGTCTGACCAGCCTCCCTGACCCTTGGGCTGGTTTGGGGGGCACAGCAGGCTCTGGGAGGTGCAGTTACCTCAGGGGAGGGGTAAAAGGGGCAAAGCAAGGCTGGGGCAGGCTGACCATGGGGACAGAGGGGATGGAAATTCTCTCTGGGAGAGGGCTTGGGATGAGGCTGGGGGAAGCCCAGGTGTGTGTGGGGATAAGGGGTGAAGTGGCTCTGGGCTCACAGGGCTCCCACAGGGGCTGATGCTGCCCCTGGAGCTTTCCCATGGCAAGGACCAAGTGATGTAAATCATTGTATAAATGGAATTCCATCTATTTTTATTTCTTATCCATTGGATTAGTTATGCTTTACCCTGCTGGGGGATGTTTCAGCCTGTTGCCACAGCAATAGGTGTCGAGAGCCAGGTAGCCCCAGGCTGCTGTTCTTTCATTCCTGCTTGCTGTCCCTTTGTCACCATGTTCTGGTGGCTTTCTAGGAGCAAAGCCAGCTGAGAATTTAGCCAGGCACCATCACCTGGGGCATCAGGCTATGCTCAGCACGGGCCTGCTGTTGGAACCCTGGATGCTGAGAATTTCAGACTTTCTGTGCTGCCAGGCACTGACCCCCAGGAGAACACTGCATTGATCTGAGGCTGTGGAGAAGCTTCCAAGATGGAATGACAGAACTGGCATTGTGGGTGTGGAGTTTGAATAGAAGTGTGTGATATTACAGGGTGGAAAATTAAAGTTTTAAAGTTTTAGAATATAGTAATATAGTAATATATTAAATATAGTAATATAATAATATAGTATATAGATACAAGCAAGATGGAGGTTTTAGGGCAGAGGCTGCTCCTTCTTCACCTTCTCCATGGGTTTGGGTGGTTTTGTGTAATTGGATATAAAATTCTGCATTGTGAGCCATGGGTGTTGGTTATTGGGTTAAAAGTAAAGATTATTTAGGTGCCATTTCTTAATTGGATAGTTTATCCTTAAAAGGCCTTGTAGAGAGAGAGACAGGGCTCCATTTTTAGTGTGTTAGAGTGAAGTGCTGTAGAACTCAGGGTTTGTGTGACTGTAACATAGATAAGAACCAATAAACATCTGAGTCCCAACAAGAATATCATCTCACACATTTAATCCTGACCTTGGCAGAGAAAAGAAGCAAAGAATCCACAGGCTGCAGGTAGTGGAGAAAGGCTTGTGGAGGCATTTTCCTGCAGCAGAGAGGTGCTGTGATGTGTGTAATCCCTCCCTGTCCCTTTTCTGTCTCTTCATTTTCCAATCCTCTCTGGAGAAGGTTGAATTTATAAAAAGACATTGAAATTATTTAGGAGGCAAAATGTATGAGGGGAAACTGAGGGCAGTGAGGATGTTGCCCCACACTTTTTGTGTGTGGAAATCAGAAAAAACAGCAACTTCCACAGACACTGAAGGGTTTGATTTGCAGCCTTAGGAGAAGCTTGGATTGATGTAAAAATACAATACACTGACATTAGGTAGAAAAATAATAAAATTATGTTTCTATAGTTGTAAGTAAGAAAATGCCTTAAGTAAGTGAGAAACTGTATTGATAAGATGTGAAGAGTTTATAGTGTAGTAATAAATAGTATGTGACGAGGTGGACGGGAGACTTGCCTCATCCAATGATGACTGACAAAATTCAGATTTTGATTACAGAAACACTTTTATAATCACAGTAATAAGGCTCATACTTATTGCAAAACTAGAGCTCACTATTGGTCAGCTATAAAGTTAGCTACACCTTTCTCAAGATGTTTGTGGTTTCTTTTTTACTTCTTGTTATCACATAAATTTATAAAACACTTTTTGCTCAAAGAAACCATGTTCTTGAATTAGGCAGCTGTTGCTTTTCAGATGTACTTTCTCACGTTTCTTTTCTCATGGAATATGTCTCAGTAAAAAACTGTCCCACAAGTAGGAGTAGGTGGGGAGTTTAGAAATTATAACAGAAGCACATGTGTGCATGTGAGACAGAAGCCATTGGATAAAATTATCCACAGTGCCGCAGAATTAAGTAAAGGTGATAGGTTAGAAAAGCAAAATAAACCCTGTAACAGCTGTCCATTGGGTTAGAAAGTTCTATATTGCCTTGTAACAAAGAAACTTGTGACTGCTCTTGAGCTGTGGCCGAGTGCTTGCTCCTCTAAATCTCACAGCCCCTGAGACTGATGTTTATCTGAGCAATAAATCATTCTCAGCCCCACACAGCCCCATCCCTCCATTACAAGCAGTGACAGTGATCCTGGGGAGGCAGGGACTGAGGTTCCCTCTGGTCAGGGCTCAGTGCTGAGGGTGTGCAGGGCCTGCCCAGCCCCAGCCTCCTCAGGACAGGTCCTGCAGCCCAGAGCAGGGACAGCACTCTAAAAGCTTTAAAGCTGAGAGCTCCACAAGTGATGCCTTGTGGGATACCTAAAACCAGGGGCTGGAAAAAATTAAGAGAATAAAAAGCAGTTATCTTTATTGAAGGGCCTTCAGGTACATTTTGGGCAGAGAAAGCCCCCCAGAGGCTACACCCAAAATGGAGATGGATTTTCACACTCATATAAGTTTGGTCTGTTTGCATATTGGGAGTTAATCTGCCAATTACAGCTTCAAGTAATGAAGTAATTTACTCCAAGTTTGCTCCCCTCAACTCACTTTTCTTTAATTTCTTGGGGTCTGAGGCAGTGAGGTGTCCTTGATTGCCAGGCCTGGAGAGGAATTGCTGTGTCTGCCCAAAATGGGAAAAACACTCTATAAGGAGTTTGGAGTTATACACCAAAAAATTACAGGATTACAAATAGATAAAAAATATAAAAGCTAAAATCCTAAGGCATCACAAGCAGACTTTCAGGAGGAGAGGATTCCTAGGAGAGCTCTGCTGCCACTGCCTTCATCCAAGACTGGAAAACGCAGAGCAGCCACACTCTGAGTTTCCAGCCAGGGAACAGTTGCAGTCTGCACAAGGTAAATTTCAAATTAGTCACATGAAAGCTTGGTTAATCAAAACTCATTTATGGGGGCTGAAAAACAGAAATACCATAAAAATGAAAATAATGAAATAACCATTGAAAATAATGAAATAACCATAACCATTATTTTCTAAGAATCCATTTTGCTCTTCTGAAGAAGTACAGTTGTTTAATTTCAACACATTTCATTATTATTCTTTCTACATTAGATTTCTTTGATCCAGAAGGGTTTTTTGCTGTTTGTATCTGATTTTGTCTTTTTCTAATGGAATCACAACATTTTCTTCAACCCTGATGAAATTATTTGACATTTCAACTTGTTCAATAATTCACAGCATTTATTTTCACTTTTACTTGAGTTTTCAGCATTTCAAATCCCACCGTTTTCACTGGAAGCCTTACTCCAGGAGCAAGCAGCTTCAGAGTGTGTTTAGCAAGGCAGGTTATTCACAGGGATTCACCCAAGAAAATACAGATGTCTGTGTGACCTGGCTGCCCAACCTCTATTTATGAGCAGTGAGGAAATAAAGTCAAATTTCGAGTACAGTTCATCTGCCAGGGCAGCTGAGCCATTTCTGCAGCTCCAGTGGGTGGAGTTTGACATGCTGCACACACTGAAATATCTGGTTTTCATAGAAACATGGAATTATAACATGGTTTGGGTGAGGAGGCTCTTCTACCCCTGCCATGGCAGGGACGCTTTCACTGTCCAGGGTGCTCCAAGCCCTGTCCAGCCTGGCCCTGGGCACTGCCAGGGATGGGGCAGCCACAGCTGCTCTGGGCACTCTGTGCCAGGGCCTGCCCACCCTCACAGGGAAGGATTTTTCCTAAAATCTAATCTAAACCCACTATATTTCATTATGTGAAAGAGGTGTTTCATATCTCTTTATTATTTGGTGTTTCAGAGGGTTTTTCCTTGGCTGGGACCACACAGGAGGCAGCAGGAGCAGTGGCCAGGCCCCAATTCTGCTCCCCCTCACTCAGGTGTGAATCCTTCAGCTGCCCCTTCAGTGTGAGGATGCTCCAGTGCTGGTGCTGAGCCCTGGACACTCGGGGAGCCCAGAGCCAGCCCTGGGCTCAGGGGACACCACATCCCTGGGCACAGCAGTTCCCCCTGCCAGGGGAGCCCAGGAGCAGCCCTGACCTGAGGGGGCTGAGCTGGGGGGCAGCCAGCTCTGAGATATTGCAGATATTTGCATTATTGTAGAATAATTTATATTTATTTACATTTATTTATAATATTTATGTATTTATATCATATTATGGCATATTTCATCTATATTATATTTGTATTTATATTATAATGTATATTTATTATAGAATGGTTTGGCTTGGAAGGGACCTTCAAGCCCTTCTCATTCCACCCCACCATGGGGGACACCTTCCACTGTTTTCAGGTTGTTCCCAGCCCTGCCAGCCTGGCCTTGGACACCTCCAGGGATCCAGGGGCAGCCACAGCTGCTCTGGGCACCTGTGCCAGGGCCCTGCCCCACCCTCACAGGGCAGGATTTTTTTCCTAATATTTAATGCACTCTCTGTCAATTTAAAGCCCAACTCTCTTTTCAGTTTTAGTGGGACTCAAGGGTGAGAGGGACCCCCCAAAAGCAGCTGTCCTGAGCCCTATGGGCTTTGTAGGAATGTCAGGTAGGACATGGGAGGCCTAGGGAGTGTGGGACAGAGCTGGAGCTCAAACTGTCAAGAAGACAATTTAAGTAGCACAGGTGGGCTACTTATTTAAGTATTTAATTTAAGTAGCCCTGTGTGCAGGCACACTGCTGGAGTCCACATTGTGGTATTTTTGGGGTCCCTGTGGCAGGAAGAAAATGATAAATCTGCGTGTTCTTAGAAGGCTAATTTATTATTTATGTACTTATATTATATTAAAGAATGCTATACTAAAAGTATAGTTAAGAATAGAGAAAGGATACAGACAGAAGGCTTAACAAGATACGAATTAAAACTCGTGACTGCTTCCAGAGTCCTGACATAGCTGATGGTGATTGGTCATTAAGTAAAAACAATTCACATGAAACCAATCAAACATGCACCTGTTGGATAAACAATCTCCAACCACATTCCAAAGCAGCAAACACAGGAGCAGCAATCAGATAATTATTGTTTTCATTTTTCTCTGAGGCTTCTCAGCTTCCCAGGAGAAGAAATCCTGGTGAAGGGATTTTGCCAGAAAATATGACAGTGACACACATAATGGCTTTAGGGATTTTAGGTAGCACAAATGTGTGATGGCAAGCAGTATGCTTCTGAAAACCCCATTTTGGGTTGTGTCTCAGCCCTGGGGTTGGGGAATTCCTGTGTTTCCAAAGCCTGGACAAAGCCTCAGGTACAATTCAGTGACAGGAATGTGGGTGTGTGATGCAGTTGTAGGGAATCCCAGCTGTAATTAGAGGTAATTAGCAGTGAGTCCTGTGTGATGTCTGTGACCCCGGGCTCTGCCATCTCAGGAGCACTGGAGCAGTTGTTTTTGGGCAGCTGAGTGGTGTCCCAGAGTCCCCTGGGCAGGGGTTTGCTGTCCATTGCTGGTTTTCAGGAGCTACTGGGCTCTGTGCCTGGAGCTTGGCATGGAGCAGTCATGATTGCATGTGGCTTTCCTAGAGCTTGGGGTCACCCTGGATTTCCTGGAGTCTTCCAGGAGCTGTGGCAATGGACAACACTCCTGCATATCTGCATGCACAGACTCGATAAAACTGCAGAAAATGCTGCTGGTCTTGGTACTGGCACCTGGAGAGGTGCACGTGCAGCTGTGTGAGCTACCCCTGCATCCCTCTGCCTTGGTTTGAACAGACAAGTGTCTGCTAAGGAAGGCAGGAGGCTTTCTTGAAATGGAAAATGTAAACCATCCCCCTCTGAATTATTATAATTTTGAAATTAAAATGCTCTCAGGCAAAGATATGGAGCAGGAATGACAGTTCTTTACTAGGAAAATTAAAATTACAAATGCAATTAGTAAAACAAACAAAAACCCCCACTGCCAGAGTCAGAGCAGTCCCTGCCCCCTGTGTGTCAGGGTGGTGTCCCAGCCCCATCCCAGGGGAGCTCAGCCCTCCTGCAGTGCCAGCTGTGGTTCTGCTGCAGCAGGGATCCTGCACAAGGGGGGAGTTTTCCTCTGCAGCTCCAGGGCTGCTGGAGATGGGCCTGGGCTCCCTCTGGCCATGCAGGGGCAGCAGAAAGCTGCTCCTACTGGCCATGCAGGGGGAAAGGCTGCTGTGCTGTGCCAGGCTCAGCTTGGATCCAGGTAGGGAATGCTTGGCTCCTGCCCTGGGCACAGCATCCCCATGGGATGGGGGAATTGGATCAGCCCTGCAGGGACACTCAGTGGCCATGGACAGCAGAGATCTTGGGGGAGGATTGGTTGGGAGAGATAAGAAAACTGCCATGAACAGCAGAGAACTGCCAAGCCTCTGACAGACGGTGATAGAATCACCCCCCCAGCACACCAGTCTTTCAGCCACAACAAGGGCTTGCAAGAGACGATTGAGACAACTTTTAACTGGGTCTGTTGCAGTAGGAGAGAGGGTTGATTGTTTGAACCTGAAGGAGGGTAGATTTAGATTAGTTATAAAAAGAGATTTATACATTGATGGTGTTGAGGCCCTGGCACAGGCTGCCAGAGAAGCTGGGAATTTGCTGTTATGTCCCTCCCAGGTCTGGGGAGGCATGCTTCGTGGGCGGCTGCTCCCTCTTCCTTGGCCCAGATTTGAACCTTGCTGCTCCTCACTGGCTGCACCTGATTCCCTTGAAGCAGCACTGTTCATCTGCTGTGGGCTTCTCAAAGGGTCCTCTGAGGAATAACAGTTTACCTTTTGATTCTGGACATGGGGTTTTCAGAGGAAAATCCATTCTAGTGAGAGACTGAGTCTGTTCTGCTGGAAAATCAGGGCATGGAATTGACTTTTGCAGTGCTGGATCCTGACATCAGCCTCAGCAGCTGCATCCCACTGCAGGCTGGACCCTGACACTCACCAGCCCCAGCACTGCAGGGCTGCTGCAGCTTGCAATGGGCTTTTCTGGTTTTCCTCTGCAGTTGGGCAGACACCCCTCCACACCAGTGGCTGCTGGCATGGCTCTGCAGCCCCTCCATGCCTGAAATGATCCTCATGGCAGTTGTGTTTGCATGGGATTGCAAGGACAGGCTTTGGGGGACAGTCTGGGGGGCATTTGTCCCTTCAGAGTGGGAGGTGAGCAGTGTTGAGTTGCTGTAGCCAAAACCTTGAAGACAGAGGCAATGCCAGGATCTCTGATCTTACCCTGGCTGCCCTCAGATCCAACAAGAAATGGCATTGTGTGGGTGACAGTCATGTGGGGACACAGCACAGTCACTGCTTTTGGAGATGTTAATTGAGCCAGCAATGCTTCTCTTTTGAGCTCTAGCCCTGGCTTTGTAAAAGGAGAGAATTTTCCATTTGGCAGGGCATGAGGACCCCTCACAGCACTACAATATTGCCCAGTGAATATCCACTCCCAGTTTGGTCTCAGAGAGAGGTTTCTGCCCTTCTGAGGGCAATTCCCTGGAGATCCTGAGCAGTGATGCTCCTTGTCCTTCTGGGGATATAGGATGCAGAGAGGGACCAGGAAACACCAGAAATATCAATATCCCTGTCCACCTGGCTGCTGCAGGAGGCTTTTAGTCTGGAAGGGACATTTTCAACAAGGGCAGGGATGGCAGTGACAGGCAGAGCCAGCTGGGCACAGGCAGCTCCTGGCCATGCTCCAGGGACAGATGAGCTGCCCTGGCCCAGCAGCTGCAGGGCTGTGCCAAGGCCCTGCCATGGGTGCCAGGTCCTGCTGGGAGGGGGTGCAGCCCCAGGCCCATTTCTAGCTGCTCACTGTGAAATACAGAGCTGTGTTTGGTGTCAGGTACATACAGGCAATGTGTGTATTTGTGATTGTGATATGAATGGAGACCGACCATGGGACAGTTATAAAGATGGATTCTAATAATAACTGAGGAAAGTAAAGCATGGAAGAAGGCCTTTGAACCTGTCTTTTGTTCACAATTAACCTTGGTTGATTTAGGAGCATTTGAATTAAAGCATTAAGGATGTTGCTCTTTGCTTGTACCTAAGCCTTAAAGAGTTCTCCAGTAATAACCTTTTTAACTATAATTTTAGAATATTGCTTGTATCCTTAAAACTATAGCTTTGGAATATATATAAAGGAAACATGCTTATATTACACCTTAACAAAACAGTGAAAAGCAGTTTGAGAAATGAAGATGAACATCAACTCAAGGATTTATAGTTTCGACCAAGGGAAGCTGGACATCACTGTTATGAGATTTATAGTCCTTGTAATTAAAAGAAGGACCCACATCTGGAGAGCTGGACCTCACCAGATGGGATTCTTCTTCCTTCTTTAGGAAACCAGACCAGCACCATCTGGGGATACTCCTTTTGGGATGCATCCTGAGAAAAACTAAATCACAAGAGTGTATAGAATTATGACATAAAAATTGGAATAGAAACTGCTGAGAAAGCTGATGAGTGCCCCTATAAATACCTGTAAGCCTCAACTATGGGTGTGCAGTTGGAGGGAAAACTTCCCCCACTGTACCCAGCGCTGTGTTGCTCATACTTTACCATATTAATTAATAAATTGATTGCTGCTTGAATATTGGCCTAGTCAAGCTTCGTATTTATAACATCACTTTGCCAGGCAAATATCTGGCATTAAGCAGGAGCCCTTGAGCCCTGGGAGCTTTCTTATCATCCCAGGCAGAAGGGGAGCCATGGTACAGCTGGCTTGTCCCACAGTGACTGTGTGGGGACTCCAGGACAGACCCAGCGAGCCCTCAGCTGGAGAGGATGAGGAGGTTTCAGTGCTTCCTGTAGGAGGAAGGCTGTGGAGGGAATGAGAGGGAGCCAGGGAGGAGCAGTGCCCTGGGCCAGGCACCTCCAGGGGGCTTTGCTGGAGCAGTTTGGAGGAGCCAAAGCCTCAGGTCCTGGCAATAAAGGACTGGGGGATCATGCTGCAGATCAGAGAGTGGCATCTGGTGGCTCAGCATGCCACCCTTGTCCCCAGGGTCCCCTTGGTGTGTGTCGGGGTGGCAGCAGGGGCTGGTCCAGAGTCGCTGGTGAGTATGACAGGATGAGGATGCCACCAGGGGAGGTGACAGTGTGTTCTAATGGAGCACTCCACGTTCTAATGGAGCATTCTCTCCTGCTTGCCTTTGCAATCCCCAGGAGAAGATTGAATATGCCTTCCTCATCTTCTTTGCCATCGAGGCCATGCTGAAGATCATTGCCTACGGCTTCCTTTTCCACACGGACGCCTACCTCCGGAACGGCTGGAACGTGCTCGACTTTTCCATTGTCACTCTAGGGTAAGGAAAGTGGGAAGGCTGCTGCTGTTCAGCTGGTGCCAGGCCTCCTCCACAGCCAGTTTTTGTGGTGATTGCAATATGTTTGGGGACACCTCCCTGACTAAGTTCATGGGCCCCCTGTTCCTGCGCTGACATCCCCGGGGATCCTCTGTGTTAGGAAAATTAATCCACAAACACCAGAGGTTTATGTCTAAAAAGGAGACAGAGGAGTCCTTTCTAACTTTATTCCAACAAAGGGAGAGGCCATGGGGCATTCCCCTGGGATCTCTCAAATTTTTGGAGGACACAGCCTCTTTTTTATCTTAATTTCCTGGCTGCATTTCTCTTCTCTCTTTCCCCATTGGCTGAGGTACTTGAGAGGTACAAACTTCCCAAAACACCTCATACCAAAGATTTCCCAAAGTTTTCCCTTTAATGTATACCCCTCCCTTTTAATTTTAAATTCTTACAGAATTTAGGGGTTTTTCTTCCCCATTGTTTCTTTCATCTCTCATTGTCTAATTTTGTTTATCTGCAAACCTAAAGTTTATTTGTAAAAGCAAATATCATTTTCCATTCACCAATCAGTGAAATCCTTCCCATCATTTCTTTTATCTCCCAGTGCTGGTTTTATCTACCAGCAGACCCGCAGCTCATTCATAAAGACAAATCTGCCATTCCTCACTCTCTAACTCTAATTTCTTCCTGTCTTGACTCCTCCGTGCCTCGTAGGTCTCCTTGCCCTGGGGAAAGGGGGTGGCCTGGGGTTCTCCAGGGTGTGCACATGGGGTGGGAGCTCCCTGGCTGTCAGCAGTGGAGCTGGCCTTGCCAAGAGCTGTCCCTGGGTGAGGCTGAGCACGGCTGGCAGTCCTGACCTTGCTTTGCTGCCTGCAGAGCTCGGAACCCTTAGCTCCGATTTCTCACTCTCCATTCTCACGCCCTTCTCTTTTTCCTTCTCCTCCCTTCTGCCTCTCCTCCTCCCTCCCCTCCCTGTGCCCTGGCTCTTTCAGGCTCATCACCATGACCCTGGAGCAGGTCAATCTGAAGCAGGCAGGGCCCTCGGGGGGAAAAGGCGGCTTTGACGTGAAGGCGCTGCGAGCGTTCCGCGTGCTGAGACCCCTGCGCCTGGTGTCCGGAGTGCCAAGTGGGTGCCAGGCCCTGCTGCCACCCAGGGCTGGGGCTGGACGGACCCTCTGGGCCTGCCAGGCTGGGGGGACATGGGACAGGCTCCTTGGTGTGCCTGGATTGAGCCCAGCCATGAGGAAGGTGTAGAGGAGGCACAAAGAGGGTTCTTGCTTGTTCCTGCAGCTGGTGGCTGGAATTTGCAAGCAATTCTGACAAAGGAAGAGATGAGAATCTTGACTCCATGTTTCAGAAGGCTGATTTATTATTTTATGATACTGCATTACATTACATTATATTATGTTATATTAATCATATAATATCAAAAATGCTATACTAAAACTATACTAAAGAAAGGACAAAGGAGACATCAGAAAGCTAGAAAGGAATGAATAATTAAGTCTTGTGACTGACAAGACTCCCAACACAGCTGGGCAGTCCAGCCACGAGGAAGGTGTAGAGGAGGCACAGGCTCTTGCTTGTGGTTGTCTGTGGAATTTGCAAGGAACCCCAACAAGGGAAGAGATGAGAATCTTGACTCCATGTTTCAGAAGGCTGATTTATTATTTTATGATACTATATTACATTACATTATTTATTATTATATTTATATGATATCAAATATTATTTAAATTTTTATATTATATATTATATATTATATATATTTATATAAAATTATATTATATTAATATATAATATAGAATATAGAATATAGAATGTATAATATATTATATATAAATCGATGTTATATATAATATATATTTATATTATATTAGATTAGATTACCATATAATATTTATATATTATTTACTATTACATTACATTATATCTATAATATCATATCAAAAATGCTATGCTAAAACTATACTAAAGAAAGAGAAAGAAGACATCAGAAAGCTAGAATGGAATGGATAATAAAATCTTGTGACTGACCAGACTCCTGATACAGCTGGACCTGTGATTGGTCATCAAGTAAAAACAATTCACAGGGAACCAATCAAAGATGCACCTGTTGGTAAACCATCTCCAGACCACATGCCACAGCCATCAGATAATTATTGTTTATATTTCATTACTGACGCTTCCCAGCTTCTCAGGAGAAAAATCCTAGCGAAAGGGTTTTCATAAAACTGTCAGTAACAGTTGTCAGCCCAGGGGAGCTGCAGGGGGGCACACACCTGCTGCCTCCATGGCTCAGTGATACTATCTTTGGATGGCCAGGACTTTGCTCTGGTTTCTCAGAGCAGGAATCTTCTTCTGTAACTCATTAATACAGCCAGGATGAGAGCACCAGAACAAAGGGAGGGGCATGAAGGAGCCTTCAGCACTGCCTGGCTGTGTTGTGCTCTTCCACATGCTTTCCTGGCAGGTGGAAGTGAAATAGGGGTCTCCTCGAGCCAGGTCTCATAAGCTCTTGGAGATCTATATGACACCCAAGATAGCTCAGCTGCCTCAGAAGGCATCAAATCAGCAGGATGGCTTCTGTGGTAGTGCTGGAAACAAAAAAGTTTTCATAAAAGGCAAAATAACAAAACTCTTTACAGAGAAAAACTGAGCCAGGTGCAAGAGGCCCTCCTGCCCCTGGTAAAACACCTCACAAAAGCAATTAGTTTCTTTGTTCTCTTCTTTTTCTAGTAAATTGCTCAGGTGGGACTTTTTGGCTCCTGTCCAATTGCCTATCCCTAAGTTTGAGGTGAAGTCCCCCAGATCCCCCCAGACCCAGAGGTGCCTTTTTTGCTAATTGAGCAGAGAAACTTCTGGGCTTTTTTCCTTGTTAAGGAGACAAAGGATAGTTTTGTCATTCTGTCAACAAGGGGCACATTCCTACATAGAATAAAGGATTTCCTCCTTCAGAGATCTCAGTCCTGCCCGTGCCCCTCTTCCCGTGGCAAGGGGCGTTTCAAAGGCTGCATGTTGCTGGGCTGGCAGGGATACAAGGTGCACCCAACTCTGCTTAGGAAGTGGGTGACCTCCTCTCCCTTCATCTTTGTGCAGGCCTTCAGGTTGTCCTGAACTCCATCATCAAGGCCATGGTGCCCCTGCTGCACATTGCCCTGCTGGTGCTCTTCATGATCATCATCTACGCCATCGTGGGCCAGGAGCTCTTCAAGGGCAGGATGCACAAGACCTGCTACTACATCGGGACAGGTGGGGCTGTGCTGGGGAGGGCAGCAGAGCTGTCTCTGTGTGGTGCTGAGAGACCTCAGGACTGTGTTTGGCAGAGAGTGTGGGCATCAGGCTGGGAGTGTGGCTGAGGGGTGTTGGAAACAGCACCCAGCTGGGTGTGAGGGTTGCTGAAAGGGCCCTTGAACTGGTTTGAGCTATGCAAGAAAAGTCTGGAAAAGTTCTGTTCTATTCCCTCTCTCATTCTTCATCCCTTTTTTTTTTGTTTTGTACGCTTAGAAGCCCTGATCTGTGAGTTACTTTTTGTGTTAGTGTCCATGGCTTTCTGAGGTTTTAGCCCAACTCTCAACACATCAATCCTTTCCCTGAGGCACAAGCAGCTGTGAGCAAGCCCAGCCCTGGAGCACGTGGGCTGTGGTGCCTTCTGCCTGCACACAGAGCAGATGGAGCTGAGCAGGTCTCGGGTTTGTTGTTGCTGAAATGGCTCCTGAGGTATTAAAAAGTCTTTTTATTTGGCCTCGTGCTCAAAGAAGAAGTCGAGATTCCTCGGCTCTGGTTTTCAAGGTTGTTTATTTTCTCTTATCTAATACATTATTTTTCAGACTTGCTGAGGTCTGTTCAGCAGGTTGGGTTGTGGCACACTGACCACCCTTGGGATGGTGTTATCTTTTTATACTAAAAACTACGTGTACTTTATTTACAATAATTTTCCAGTGTCTTTCACTTATGTTAGACAGTCTGTCTCTATCTTAAACCAATCTAAAAGTGTCACCATCCCAGCAGAAGATGGAGGACAAGAAGAAGAAGAAGAAGGAGAAAGACAGGACATGCCCAGATTCCTCCATTTTGCTTCTTGAACCCCCATTCTAAAAACTTCAAAATTCTACTTTTTCACCTTGTGATAAATTCACTATCATTCTATTCAAACCTTTGTGGCTTGTAAATCTTCACACAAAGTTGTGTGGGTTAAAATGGGTTAAAATAGAAGGCACAGGTGTTTTTGACTTTGTGCCAAGGTCTCTGAGCTTCTTGCCAGGGTCTGGAATCACCCAGGGCAGCCAGCAGAATGTTCTGGGCTCCGATAAGCAGGGAGCAGTTTGGAGGAGGAGAAAGTGTGGGATGCTGTGTTCAGCCTTACCTGCAGCTCACCTGTGGGAATCTTAAAAATCAGAGGGTTTTAAGAAAGTTAGGAAAAAGCAGGCTTCAGACAGTAAAGACAGTGAAATGCTAAAGTAGCAGAAAAATTAGTACTGTGGACGTGAGACATGGAACAATAGGTCTATGTTAGGTGCTGCCTTAGGTGGCAACAAATTTACTTAATGTATATCTTTAGAAGGTTAAAAGTTTGAATAGAGCTCTGTGCCTTGTTTCTTATGAACAAGCTATTGTTTCTGAAAGTAGGCCACTAACCAAAGCTACGTGTGCTTTAAATGATTGGATAGAAGTATTGTCAATGTTCTTGTACTCTATGTGTGATTGGCTGAAACGCAGATGGAAATGGCTTTATGATATGGAAATGGCTTTATGATATGGAAATGGCTTTATGATATGCTGTAACATTACATCTCTTTGGCATTCTGCTTGATCCAGTGAGTTGGTTGCATCTGTTGTCTCCATTGTTGTAACAATGTGCTGAGACTGACGCGTGAATAAACCTCTCAGACACTGACCAGAGTGTCCCGTCCTGTTCGTGCTCTGTAAATAGTTTTGCCAGGGCACTCACTCTGTGCCTTTGCTCCCCAGACGTGATTGCCACGGTGGGCTGGGAGCAGCCAGCCCCGTGCACCAGCTCGGGCCACGGGCGGCACTGCAGCATCAACGGCAGCGAGTGCCGCGGCGGCTGGGCCGGGCCCAACCACGGCATCACCCACTTCGACAACTTCGGCTTCGCCATGCTCACCGTCTACCAGTGCATCACCATGGAGGGCTGGACTGAGGTCCTCTACTGGGTATGTGTGGGCTTGGAGACACAGGGTCTGCTGAGGAGGGCAGGAGCCTCCCCTGAAATGGAGAATGTAAATCCCTTCCCTCTGAATTATTGTAATTTTGAAATTAAAACGCTGTCAGGCAAAGATATGGCAGTAGGAATAATAGTTCTTTATTAGGAAAATTAAAAATACAAATGCAATAGTAAATTGAAAATGTAAACCCCCTCCCTCTGAATTATTACAGTTTGGAAATTAAGGGCTCTCAGGCAAAGATATGGCAGTAGGAATAACAGTTCTTTACTAGGAAAATTAAAATACAAATAAAATAGTACAAAACAAACAAAAAAACCCCCACTACCAGAGTCAGACCACGACCTGTCCCCTGTGTGTCAGGGTGGTGTCCCAGCCCCATCCCATGGGGGCTCAGCCCTCCTGCAGTGCCAGCTGTGGTTCTGCTGCAGCAGGGATCCTGCACAAGGGGGGAGTTTTCCTCTGCAGCTCCAGGGCTGCTGCAGATGGGCCTGGGCTCCCTCTGGCAATGCAGGGCAGCAGAAAGCTGCTCCTCTGGCAATGCAGGGGGCAAAGGCTGCTGTGCTGTGCCAGGCTCAGGTTGGATCCAGGTAGGAATGCTTGGCTCCTGCCCTGGGCACAGCATCTCCCCATGGGATGGGGGAATTGGATCAGCCATGCAGGGACACTCACTGGCCATGGACAGCAGATAATTAACAACTAATGGCCCAGTAACACAAGATATCTCCTGGAGGGAGGATGGGCTGTGGAGAGATAAAGAAAACTGCCCAATGAACAGAGAATAACTGCCCCAGCTCTGACAGATGGTGATAGAATGCACATCCCCATTTCCAGCCTAAGACAAAAGGAGATTGCTCCAGCTCCCACCCTGTGAAGGGGTATAGGCCAGGCACAGCAATGACTGGTGGATGCTCCTCCAGCAAAAATCGTGTTTTGCATTCCTTGGGAGACAGTGATGCTGAAGCTTAAGCTTGGGACTGATGTTTAAATCTGCCCCCAAAATGTTTGTGTCTGGATGTAAACCAGACAAAGAGTTCTAGGCAGCCAGGCCTTGGACAGAGGTTTATGTGCCACCATCCCAAGCACTCCCTTTTGGAGAGAGCAAAGATCCCAGAGGCTGTTGAGGGGCTCTAAGGGGAAACAGATGGAGGACAGTGCCTTCAGAATATTTCACCTGCATCTCTCCTTGCCAGGTAAATGATGCCATGGGGAATGAATGGCCCTGGATCTACTTTGTCAGCCTTATCTTGCTTGGCTCCTTCTTTGTGCTCAACCTGGTGCTGGGGGTGCTCAGTGGGTAAGTGCCACCCTATCCTTTCTGCCAACAGAGGAGTTTTAACAGGTTTCAGCTATACAAGAAAAAAGCCTAGAAAAGTTCTGCTCTTTTCCCTCTCTCATTCCTCACCCCTTTGTTTTTTTCATGTTTAGAAACTCTGAGTTGTGAGTTAGTTTTGTGTTGGTGTCCATGGCTTTCTGAGGTTTTAGCCCAACTCTCAACACATCAGTTTTTCCCTGAGGCACCAGCAGAGCACATGGGCTGTGGTGTTTTCTGCCTGCACACAGAGCAGATGGAGCTGAGCAGGGGCAGGCACCCCATGGCTGTGGGTCTGGACACTCCTCACCTCCAGCCCCTCCTGCTGTGAGCACACACAGTTTTGTCATGGCCAGCCCAAGGAGAACATCTCTGATGAGTGCAAGGCATCCAAGGGAAGGATTTTTAGTCTAATTACTGCTTCAGCAGTCTCGTCCAAGTACGCCAATGAGCTGTCATCAGTCTGTTATGATAATCTAGGCCAAATTCAATTAGTGTTAATTCCCCCAGTAGTACAGTTAAAACCTGAGATGTTACACTCAACCTACCATGCATTGCTATGGGACTGCTACCATCCCAGTTTTGTTGCTGGGAAATATGTGTTGTCCTGAGGAGTGAGGGGGGCTTTTCTCCTCAGGCCTGTGTAGGGTCAGGGTCTTTTTTATATGTTTCAGTCCTTGTTTGTGCAAGTGGATCACATTCATCCCCTCTATGAGTTCACAGGCTTAGTTATACCCTAATTACTTGGATTTGTTAGGCCTCTTTTATGACAAGAACCATGCCACAGATTCATAAAAACAAATTGTGTGTTAGTAGAACAAAAACAAGTTTAAAAGCACAAGATAAACCACAGGAACCTGATGCTTGTCTAGAGATGACTGTAGCTGCAGGACAAGCTGGACTATAGTCATATGATCCTGGAGTAAGTTGCTGGCACAGAAACATTCTGAAATATTTTTGGAAATGCAGCTAAATTATGTTTGAGATTAGGAAAATTATTGTTATAGTGTCTGAGACCTGTTACTAACACATGGCAACACCAGCATGGCTGGTCAGCAGGTCAACAGTCCTGCCAGACCCCAGAGGAGAAAATAAATTAATTGGAAGAGAGCAGAAGAGTGGGCAAGGACAATGGCAGACCTGTCCTTTCCATGTTCCCATGACAGGAGTGTCCTGTTTACCTGCCCTGTGATGAGCTCACCTTCTCCATATGGAGAGCTTGGGGCAGGGTTTTGCTCCCCAGGTGGGTGAGACCCCACTCTGATGAGGAACTGTCCTGGCCAGGTGTCAGTTGGCCTGTCCAGCTGTAGCACCTGCAGTGAGAAGGTCCCAGAGAGCAGCAGTGGTGGGGAAGGAGCCCTGCCTGCCATTGGGCAGGTGGGCCCCCATGACCTTGCCAAGAAGGAGGAAAGTCCCTGGAGCAGTAGAGTGGCAGTGCTGGTGTGTCCTGGTTTCAAAAGCCAGGTGTCTGCTAAGGAAGGCAGGAGTCTCCCTGAAATAGAGAATGTAAACCCCCTCCCTCTGAATTATTGTAATTTTGAAATTAAGGGCCTCTCAGGGAAAGATATGGGAATAGGAATGACAGTTCTTTACTAGGAAAATTATTAAATACAAATAAAATAGTACAAAAAAACCCACTGCCAGAGTCAGACCATGCCCTGCCCCCTGTGTGTCAGGGTGGTGTCCCAGCCCCATCCCAGGGGGGCTCAGCCCTCCTGCAGTGCCAGCTGTGGTTCTGCTGCAGCAGGGATCCTGCACAAGGGGGGAGTTTTCCCTCTGCAGCTCCAGGGCTGCTGCAGATGGGCCTGGGCTCCCTCTGGCCATGCAGGGCAGCAGAAAGCTGCTCCTCTGGCAATGCAGGGGGCAAAGGCTGCTGTGCTGTGCCAGGCTCAGGTTGGATCCAGGTAGGAATGCTTGGCTCCTGCCCTGGGCACAGCATCTCCCCATGGGATGGGGGAATTGGGTCAGCCCTGCAGGGACACTCAGTGGCCATGGACAGCAGATAATTAATAATTAATGGCCCATGGACAGCAGAGATCTCCTGGAGGGAGGATGGGTTGTGGGAGAGATAAAGAAAACTGCCCAATGAACAGCAGAGAACTGCCCCACAGATAAGAATAGAACACACACCCCCATTTCTAACCTAAAACATGGTCCAGGGTATTTCAGGGCTTTCCAGGGTCTGGCCTGGCACAGGGCTGTGGCTGCTGAGAGTTCTGAGCTCCCCAGGCCATACCCTGAGTGTCTGCTGCCTGCCTTGTCCCAGCGAGTTCACCAAGGAGCGCGAGAAGGCCAAGTCGCGCGGAACGTTCCAGAAGCTGCGGGAGAAGCAGCAGCTGGAGGAGGATCTGAAGGGCTACATGGACTGGATCACCCACGCAGAGGTCATGGACAGTGATCGGGCCAGGGGAGAAGGTACCAGCTCTGCTTGCTCACACACCCTCAGCCCGAGGGTTGGGTTCCTTGTGCTGACACCCAGAGAGGCAAGGTGGGAGTCTGTGAAGAAGTCACAAAGACTCATTTTGCCTGAAAACACACGAAACAAAATGCTTTGACTGCTGCAGGACAATTTCTTCCTCTTTTTTTTACATTTCCTGAATAATTTGGTTGAATCTGACCCAAACTAGCAATAATTTATCCCTGATAGTAAATCCATTTCAACCACAGTGTTTAAAATTTGCAGACCACAAGCAAGGCCTGAGTCTCCTTTGGCAAGAGGGGCTGAAAAGGCCATGAGGAGTGTGTGCCCTTGGTGTGCAGGGATACAGTCAGGGCCACAAGCTCTCAAGCTAGCAGATGCATGAATTTCTTGCCATCACCTGAGAGTTAGGTTCCTACTGCTGACCACCTAGAGAGGCAAGGTGGGAGTCTTTGAAGAAGTCACAAAGACTCATTTTGCCTGAAAACACACGAAACAAAATGCTTTGACTTCTGCAGGACAGTTTCCTTCCTCTTTTTTTTACATTTCCTGAATAATTTGGTTGAATCTGACCCTAACTAGCAATAATTTATCCCTGATGTGTCTCCACTTCAACCACAGTGCTTAATACTTGCAGACTCTTGTAAAAGCAGGCAACCTGTTGTTGAAAGGAAGAACAATGCATCTGACTCCATGTTCTCAGAAGGCTAATTTATTACTTTATTATACTATATTATACTAAAGAATACTATATTATTCTATACTAAAGAATACAGAAAGGATACTTACTGAATGCTAAAAAGATAATAATGAAAACTCCTGACTCTTTCCAGAGTCTCGACACAGCTTGGCGCTGATTGGCCAAATAGTCAAAACAACTCACACCAGAGTCCAATGGAACAATCACCTGTGGGTAAACAATCCCCAAACACATTCCACATGAGCAAAACACAGGAGAAGCAAATGAGACAAGAATTGTTTTTCTTTTCTCTGAGGCTTCTCAGCTTCCCAGGAGAAAAACCCTGGGCAAAGGAATTTTTTCAGAGAATGTGAGTGTCACAGCAGACCACAAGCAAGGCCTGAGTCTCCTTTGGGCAAGGGGGGCTGAAAAGGCCATGAGGAGTGTGTGCCCTTGGTGTGCAGGGATACAGACAGGGCCACAAGCTCTCTCACTAGCAGATGCATTAATTTCTTGCCATTACTTGACAGTTTTTAGGGATTAAAAGTGGCCCAGGGAAGGAGGTGGATGTACAGGCATCTAGCCAAAAGCTCAGCAAAGCCTGGGGAGTTCTACCCCAGAGCCACAGGGTTTGCTGTGCCACCCTGCCTGGTGAAAGCACTTTTGATGCCTCAAGCTGAGTGATGCATGTGTGCAAAGAGCCTTGGGGAACAGTGGGACAGACAAAGACCTCTTCCAGAGCTGTGGCCCATGTTCTGTCAGCCTTTGCTCACATCCCAGCTGGCCCCAGTTTTTCCATGATGGGATACTTGCTGCTGTCCCTCTCTGGGCTGCTGCTGCTCCTCCTGCAGGGCAGGAGTTTCTCATGCTTGGTTTGCACCTCACCCTCAAAGCCTTCTGCCCAAACTTGGGTTGCTGACTCCCTGGGATGGCGCTGCTTGGTGGGGATTATTCCCTTCTGAATAATCCTACTGCTGACTCCCTGGGATTATTCTCATTGCCTGGTGGGGATTATTCACTTCTGACAGGGAAGCTCTTCCTGGTGTACTTCTGGAAGAGGTTCCCTCCCACATGTTCTTCCCAAGGGCTCCAAGGACAGCCTGTGATGTTGTTCCCTCTAGGTATGATGCCATCGGATGAAGGAGGGTCAGAGACAGAGAGCTTGTATGAAATTGAGGGCATGAACAAGTGGATTCTCTTCTTGTAAGTATGGTCTGAACCATCTGCTTGCATGTGGGCTTCCACTGTCTCTCACCAGCTGGGCCAGGCTTTCCTGGTCAGCCCCCAGTTTTTGGCAGGGACTGGTGCTTGGGGGAAGATGCAAACATTGAGGTGGTAAACAGGGAATTTGGTTATGGTGCTGGCAAAAGCTCCTCAAGGTGGACAATGTCTTTGCTGTGAAACCAGGCTCTCAACATCCTCCCATGGCCTGTGCAGCACAGTGTGTAATTTAGGACACTATAATTGCAATTTGCTCCTCAATTACAGTGTAATTTGCAATTACACTGTGCCTGCAAGCCCCTTGTGAGGGGGGCTAGAGCCAAAATTGAGCCAGGAGGGTGAATGAGCTGCAGTGCCTGAGTGACTGCACTGAGTTCCAGGGGCAGGTTATGGTCCTCATCCCTTTCCAGGGAGGGAGCAGGGGTGGCTTTGTCCTGCAGGCACAGCCCAAGGACCTGGGTCTGGCCCACTGCCATCTCTGCTGATCCTTTGCCATCTCTGCTGATCCTTTGCCATCTCTGCTCATCCTTTGCCATCTCTGCTCATCCTTTGCCATCTCTCCAGCCGTCAGTGGAGGCGTTGGAACCGAATGTTTCGTAGGAAGTGCAGGGATGTGGTGAAGTCCAAGTTCTTCTACTGGCTTGTCATCCTGATGGTGGCACTGAACACCCTGTCCATCGCCTCTGAGCACCACTTCCAGCCAGAGTGGCTGACACGGGTGCAAGGTGAGCAAAGAGCCTGAGGGAGGAGGAGGGCCCAGGACAGCCTGGTGCCCCAGAGAGCTGTGTGAGCTCCTGCTGTGGGTGCACAGCCACACTGGCACGGCACAGAGGCTCTCAGGCACACTCAGAGCCTGCACTGAGTGTGTGTGTGTGAGCCTTGCTGTCCTACAGCTCACACTGACCATGCTCTGTACTCACAGGGATACGATCCTGCATGGTGAACACACAGAGTGTGTCTCTGCACACATGGCATGCACTCACACCATGCAGCCACATGCATGCAGCCCCACTGACTGCACCTCCACACACACACACCCCCAGAGGCACACAGGGCACAGGTGTGTGCACACACACACCCCCACAAATTCCCAGAGGTACATGGAGCACAGGTGTGCACACACCCACACACCCCCAAAGGCACACGGAGCACAGGTGTGCACATACACAACCCCTCATACTCAGAAGCACACAGAGCATGGGTACACACACTGCTCAGTCCACATACACACAGCTCATACCCAGAGGCACACATAGCACACGTGTGCACACACACAGAGTTTAACCCCACATACCCATGCACAGCCCACATGCCCACCCTGTATGGACTCGTGTTCACTGTACAAGTGTGTGCTCACACACACAGACATGCAGCTCCACATCACCCTCTCATCTTCCTCCCCCTGTGTGGTCCCCAAAAACCAGCAGCTCAGGGCTTGGTGTGCCACAGGAGGGTGAGCAGCACTGCCCTCCTTCGCTGGCTGCCCGGCCATGCTGGGTTGAGGTCCCTGCTCTGACAGGCTCATCTCCCCCCCAGACAATGCCAACCGCCTGCTGCTGGCGCTGTTTGTGGCCGAGATGCTGCTGAAGATGTACGCGCTGGGGCTGCGCCAGTACTTCATGTCCCTCTTCAACCGCTTCGACTGCTTTGTGGTGTGCTCGGGCATCCTGGAGCTCATCCTGGTGGAGCTGGGCACCCTGTCCCCGCTGGGCATCTCCGTGCTGCGCTGCATCCGCCTCCTCCGCATCTTCAAGATCACCAGGTCGGGGAGGGAGCTGGGCGGGTGGGGCTGAGCTGTGTGTGCACACCTGTGCTCGGTGTGCCTATGAGTGTGAGCTCTGTGTGTGTGTGTGCACACCTGTGCTCAGTGTGCCTCTGGGTGTGAGCTCTGTGTGTGTGTGTGTGCGCACACCTGTGCTCAGTGTGCCTCTGAGTGTGTGTGCACACGTGTGCTCAGTGTGCCTCTGAGTGTGAGCTCTGTGTGTGTGTGTGTGCACACCTTTGCTCGCTGTGCCTTTGAGTGTGAGCTCTCTGTGTGTGTGCACACCTGTGCTCGGTGTGCCTCTGAGTGTGAGCTCTGTGTGTGTGTGCACACCTGTGCTCAGTGTGCCTCTGGGTGTGAGTGTATGCGGGGCTGAGCTCTCTGTGTGTGTGTGAGAGTGTGTGTGTGCACACCGTGCTCTGTGTGCTTCTGAGTGTGAACTCTGTGTGTGTGTGCACCTGTGCTCGGTGTACCACTGTGTGTGTGTGTACCTGGGGCTGAGCTCTGTGTGTGTGCACACTTGTGCTCCATGTGCCTCTGTGTGTGAACTGTGTGTGTGTGCACACCTGTGCTCCATGTGCCTCTGAGTGTGTTTGTACCTGGAACTGAGCTGTATGTGCATGCACCCCTGTGCTCTGTGTGCCTCTGAGTGTGAGCTCTGTGTGTGTACATGGGGCTAAACTCTGTGTGTGTTCACACCTGTGCTCCATGTGCCTCTGGGTGTGAGCTCTGTGTGTGTGTGCACACCTGTGCTCCATGTTCCTGTGGGTGTGTGTGAGTGTGTGCATAGTGTGTGGAGCACGCTGGCTGCTGCAGCTCAGGGTGCCCGGGCATCCCTCACTGTTCTGGGGCATCGCTGTCCCCAGGGGAGGCTGCAGTGAACAGAGCTGGAGCTGCTGGGCAGAGAACAAGGCCAGGCTGGGGATTGTGTCCAGGTTTGACTGGGAGTGGAGAGTGGGACAGAGCTGAGGCCCCACTCTAGCTCTGGGTTCTAGGATGTTGTGGGTGGGGCTGCTGTGTATTGTTTTGTATGGAAATATTGTATGGAAATATATAGGATTGCTGGGAAATGTCCTGATGAAGGCAGGAATGATGAAGCTGACTCTATGTTCTCAGAAGGCTAATTTATTACTTTATTATACTATATTATATTAAAGAATACTATACTGAACTAAAGAATACAGAAAGGAGACTTACTAAAATGCTAAAAAGATAATAATGAAAACTCCTGACTCTTTCCAGAGTCTCAACACAGCTTGGTCCTGATTGGCCAATGAGACAAAACAATTCACATCAGAAACCAATGAAACAATCACCTGTGGGTAAACAATCCCCAAACACATTCCACATGAGCAAAACGCAGGAGAAGCAAATGAGATAAAATTGTTTTCTGTTTCTCTGAGGCTTCTCAGCTTCCCAGGACAAAAATCCTGGGTGAAATGATTTTTTCAGAGAACGTGAGTGCCACAGCTGTGGGCCAGGACTCCTCACTCTTTTTTGTGGCCCCAACCCACTGTGTGCTCACCCCTCTTCCCCATCCTGCTTGCTGGTGCTCTGTGCAGGCAGCAATGTCATCTTGCTTGTCACACCATGCCTGCAGCTTCATTTCTGCCTCCTGGAGCCTGCCTGGAGCAGTCCCAGAGCCCAGCCTGGGTCCAGAGTCCCCGTTTTTGGGCTGCTGGCACATCAGCTTGGTCTGTTTGGCTGGGTTCCCTGTGCCTGCCTGCTCCTGCCCACAGCCTTCCCCATCTTTCACCTCCCACATGTCTCTCCTCTTCCCAGGTACTGGACATCTTTGAGCAACCTGGTGGCCTCTCTGCTCAACTCAGTCCGCTCCATTGCCTCTCTGCTCCTCCTCCTCTTCCTCTTCATCATAGTTTTTGCCCTGCTGGGCATGCAGCTCTTTGGGGGCAAGTTTGATTTCGAGGACATGGAAGTGCGGCGCAGCACGTTCGACAACTTTCCCCAGGCCCTCATCAGTGTCTTCCAGGTTTGGGGCTGAGGGTGTCCCCTGGGCTGGGGGTGTCCAGGCAGGAGTTAGGGCTCAAGGGGATGTGGGTTTGTGGGGTTTGAGACAGGAACAGGGAATTGCAGCTGGAGTTGTGAGCAGCAGTTCAGGTTTGGGGCTGAGCAGGAAGGAGGATTTGACCATGGAGCCAGAAGGGTGGGATCAGTCTGTGGGGTTCTGTCATGCTCTGCTGGGGATGCTCTTAAGTCTTTATTACTGTTCTGCTCCCAGATCCTGACCGGAGAGGACTGGAATTCAATCATGTATGATGGGATCATGGCCTATGGGGGCCCGTCCTTTCCTGGCATGCTGGTCTGCATCTACTTCATCATCCTCTTTGTCTGTGGGAACTGTATCCTCTGCTTGCAAAGCCAGGCCCAGGCCCCATAGCACCAACTGCACAGGACTGGGCAGGGGGGAAGCAGGGGCTTCCCTCAGTGTTTCAGTGCTTGCCTGAAGCTTTTGGTTGTGAGGAGCAGGGGAACAAACCACGAGCTTCAGGGCTGGCACTGGTGGTGGCTGAAGTCTGGGGACTGCAGGAAAGTACATCTGGAGCAGGTCTGGATGCCTGGCAGGCAGAGATTCAGCCAGAGAGGGCAGCCAGCTCAGAGCTCAGTGCTCACAAGGGATGGATGCTGGTTAGGCATCACCAGCTAGGATTAGCACAAGGGCTAAGCTCCAGGAGGGTTTCTAAGGCACCCTGGAGACCATGGATGGCTCCAGACAGGAACCAGGTCCGTGTCCTTAGCACTGTGTCCCCAGACATCCTCCTCAATGTGTTCCTGGCCATTGCAGTGGATAACCTGGCCGAGGCTGAGAGCCTGACCCTGGCCCAGAAGGCCAAAGCAGAGGAGCGCAAACGGCGGAAGATGTCCAGGTGGGTGCTGCCATCTCTGCCCCTGGGAGCTCCCAAACGACCAGTTTGGCTCTGAGGGGGCACCATGAGCTTTCCCATGGCCCCTGCCCAGACTTCAGTTCCTGCTCTGCCCTCCTCTCTGCTTAGAGGTTACCCAGAGAAGTCTGAAGAGGACAAGCAGATGCTGGCAAAGAAACTGGAGCAGAAAGTAAAGGGAGAAGGGATTCCCACAACAGCCAAGGTGAGTTCTGGTGGGGGTGAGCCTTGGAGGGCTCCTGGGAGGATGGCCCTGGCTCCCTCCCACCAGCCAGGAGAGACAAAGGCTTGGAGCCAGTCTGGGTCTGGCCTCTGGTCCAGAATCACTCCTTGCTGTAGCATGCACTGGTGATGGGTGCTCTCGGTGATGGGGCTCTCTGGGACCAGGCAGGACATGCTGAAACAGCTCCATTGCTGGGGATCCTTTTCCTCCAGTTCATTTCCTTGGCCACAGCCAGTGGCTGAGATGGTCTGGTGCACACCAGTGTGGGGTGGAGCAAAGCAAGTCAGCAGCATCCCAAATCTCCCTTATGTCCTCACCAGCACCCACCATGTGCAAACCCCTCTGTTCAGCTGTGCTGGCTGTGCTGAGCTCCTTTCCACTTTCCAGAGGTGCTCTTAAAAGCTCACTCAAGAGTTCCTCCCTATCTTATTCCCTCCTGGCCTATTTGCACAGCTCCAGCACACATTCCTGTTTCCCATCCTCTTTTCTTCAATTGCAGCATCCCCTCACCAGGTTCCAGCCTGGGCCAGCACTCTGTGCTGCTGCATGGGCCCAAGGCAGAAATGCTGCTTGTCCCATGTGGCTTCCATGATGAGAGGGCCTGGCCAGCTGGCACGTGCAGCTGCACATCCTCCTCTCTGTCTCTCCTTGTTTCAGTTGAAAGTGGACGAATTTGAATCCAATGTCAATGAGATCAAAGACCCCTACCCTTCTGCAGACTTCCCAGGTAAGATTTGTCCCTGGCAGGGCAGCAGGAAGGCTGAGGAGGCACTGCAGAGGGATGGTGTGTGAGGAACAAAGGATGCAGTCCGCTTTCACCAGCCTTGGGGTGCTGAGGTCCTTCTGGCTTGCATGCCAAATCATGATCATGGGATCAGAGGATTGTCCATAAGGTCATATTCCCTCTCCCTCTCTGGATGAGTCTTTTCTTTTCCCTTTTCATGGTCACCCTACAGGTGATGATGAGGAAGATGAGCCTGAAATCCCCCTGAGTCCTCGGCCCCGTCCCCTTGCAGAGCTACAGCTGAAGGAGAAGGCTGTGCCCATGCCTGAAGCCAGCTCATTCTTCATCTTCAGCCCAACCAACAAGTAGGCACTGCCCCTTCTCCCTGCCCAGCCATGGCCCAGGTGTCTCTGGCACCAGCTGTTCACAGCAGGGTCTTGTTTGAGCATGACAACCAGTTCTGAAGGGAACCAGCTCATGGGGAAAAGCCTTCTGTGTGGAAGGACTGGAGCAGACATCCTTCCATGGCCAGGGCCTTCCTGTCCTCAGGGTTTGGCCACATCCCTCTGCCAGGCTGCATGCCCCTGTCTGATGCCCCTTGCAGCATCCCCTGGCATTTCTGTCCCTGGCAGGTTTCGGGTCCTGTGCCACAGAACTGTTAATGCCACCTGGTTCACCAACTTCATCCTGCTCTTCATCCTGCTCAGCAGCATTTCCCTGGCAGCTGAGGATCCCATCCGGGCCGAGTCCTTCCGCAACAAGGTGCCACAGAGATGTGGGGGTTTGGGATGAGTGGGGGAGTATTGGAATAATTACCAATATTGTGTGTAGGATGTGCCTGAGCTTGTCTGGCCCTTGGTGCTGAACCAAACAGCAGCCCTGTGCTGTTTCACCCCACAGACACTTTGGGCTGGCTGGGTGTGTGGTGTTTCACCCCACAGACACTTTGGGCTGGCTGGATGTGTGGTGTTTCACCCCACAGACACTTTGGGCTGGCTGGGTGTGTGGTGTTTCACCCCAGGGACACTTTGGGCTGGCTGGGTGTGTGGTGTTTGACCCCACAGACACTTTGGGCTGGCTGGGTGTGTGGTGTTTCACCCCACAGACACTTTGGGCTGCCTGGGTGTGTGGTGTTTCACCCCACAGACACTTTGGGCTGGCTGGGTGCTGCAGTTGGCCCGTGGGGACAAGTCCAGGCCTGCAGGAGCTCTGGTGGTGCTGGGATGGAGCTTCCCCCCAGAACAGGGGCTGCTCCTCAGGTTTCCCTCTGTGGAGAAGCTTTGAGGCCATGGTGAAGGAAAGGAGTCGGTTCTGATGGAGGGTTTGGATCCAGAGCTTTATTCTGGCCCTCAGGCCTCTGAATGCAGCAGCAGCTCCACCAGAACTCCCTGAGCCCGTGGCTGCTGCTCCTTTGAAGCCCGGGGAGAGGGGCAGGGAAGGGGCAGGGAGCCACCAAGCAGGGACAGGAGGGGAGGGACAAAGGGACAAAGGACACCTGGATGGCCCAATGTCCCCCAGGGGTAGAGGGCATCCTTTGGATCTGCCAATCACTCGATGCCCTTCTGGAATGCCAGGACTGACAGACAGTGCTGGGAGGGGAAAGGAGAGGGGACTGACACACCTGGGAGGGAATGATCAGGGGAGGGAGCCGGGGTTCTGAGGTAAACCCTGAAATCACAATGCAACAGGGGAGACCTCATGGAGACTCCCAGCTCCCCACTAAGCAGGGATTTACTTGCCAGATGCTGTTCCTAGGCTGGGATGGCCTCTGGGAGGGCAGTGCACTCTGGCAGGAGATGCTGAGTGTGCCTCCCATTCAGGGTGCAGCTGGGACAAGGTTTTACTGCTCCATGTCTCAGTTCATTTCTGGGTGAAAAGATCCACCTGCCAGGGTGTGCAGGCTTAGTTTGGTTTGAAACTGTGGTGGTTCATTGGGGAAGGAGACATCCTGTGAGGCAGCAAACTGGACCTTTGGCATGTGCAGTGCCCTCGAATGCTGCTGGCATGCAGCCATGGGAGCCACAGCTCCTGTCCTTCATGGCACCAGTGGGTCTGGCAGGGCCTGGGGGGTCTCACATGGGACAGCTTCCCAGGGCACTTGGGGTTTTGGGGGATCAGGTGCTTTCAGGTGGAGCTCACCTGGCAAGGGACAGCTTTGTCCCAGCTGCAGGTTGGATCATGCAGTGGAGAAAATCAGCAAGGCTGGGGAGAGTTCAGGAGTGTTCTTGGTACTGGGTTTAGAGATTGTTGAGCTGGATGGGCTCCCCAGCCCACAGACTGGACAGCTTCAGGATGTTTGAGCACACTGAATGTTTCCCTTGTCACCCAAGTCTCATCCTGTGCTGGTGTCTCTGTCCCCAGATTCTTGGATACTTTGACATTGGTTTCACCTCTGTCTTCACAGTTGAAATCGTCTTGAAGGTGAGTCCATGAGCATGGCCTAGCACATAGGTCTGTGTGATGTGACAGGTTAGTCAGAGAGAGAAACAGGTGACTTTCCTGGGCATCATCCTAGGAAAGTTGTGAGAATGCTCAGAGAAAGAATTAAAACAATTCTTATCTTAATCTCTACACCTAGTGCTTGTGATCATGTAGAATATTTATACATGATGTTTATAAAAAAATATTTTACCAAAAAGTGTTACTCCTAATTAACCAACAGCATAAAGAGTGTTATTTATAAACCAATCAAGTTCTAAGTGAACAATCCTACCTATAAATATGTAAAGTTCCTAATAAATCTCACTTTATACCTTCTAATCATAAGAGTCAATGTTGCCTTTCCTCAACCATTCCTAACTCAACGGTGACAGGTCCAGACTTTTGTGGCCATGGGCACTCCACTCCTCAGGCATCCATGCTCCTGAAGGTCTCAGTGAGGAGAAACTTCCAGGTCTAGACTTTTATGGCCATGGACGCTCTTAGGCATCAATACCAGCACTTTTGCTCCTAACCCTACTAGTTCTCTTCTTACTGACCATCCTAGAGGGAGCAGTAGTGATAATCCAGCCCATGTCTTTGTGCTCCTACTGAGCCTCTACCTACAAGAAAATATCTAACTCTCAATGGCACACCAAACACATTCTTATCACATAGTAGAGCCCAGCCCCTGACCCATCCCAGGAGCAGCTGCTGCTCTCCTCACCACCTCAGCCCTAATAATATTCCACTACACTCCCACTCCTCAGGCATCCCTTCTCCTGAAGGTCTCAGTGAGGAGAAACTTCCAGATCTAGACTTTTGTGGCCATGGACACTCCCACTCCTCAGGCATCCATGCTCCTGGAGGTCTCAGTAAGGAGAAACTTCCAGCTGATCCTCCTGGAGAGTTCATTCCTGCAGTCTGGGTGATATGTGACCTGTCCCAGAGGCCACGTGTCCTCTCCAGTGAGGTCAGGGTCACCAACATTTTTATTCTGACATGCCATTAAGATAGAGTGACAAAGAGAAACCAGTGAAAATCTGTGGACAAAAGTCACATGTTGTTCTACTCCAAGGGTCTTTGCTGTTCTCCTCTTTAATTTCCTGACTAACTAGGAGAGTTTTGTCTCAAGCCAGTGCTGCACAGAGGATTTCCACCTGAAGCCAGGTTCCTGCCTGGCTGCAGAGGTCTGAGCAGGACAGGGTCCCTTGTGCCCATTCCCTTGGAGGAACCATTCCCCTGAGCCCTGCCCAGCCTCTCTCCTAACTCCTTCTGCTCCCCAGATGACAACCTACGGTGCTTTCCTGCACAAAGGCTCCTTCTGCAGGAACTCCTTCAACATCCTTGACTTACTGGTGGTCGCTGTCTCCCTCATCTCCATGGGATTTGAGTAAGCACCTCCATGTGCCACAGGGTGGGCACTGGGCTGTTCAGGCTGGTGGGGCAGCTGGGGATGGTGGGTGGAGGAGCAGCCAGCCCAGTGTGTGCATCATGTCATATTTAGGGGACATGGGCATGGACAACTGGGAGCATGCCCATCATGTCATGTTTAGGGGACATGGGCATGGACAACTGGGAGACATGTCCACAAACTGGTCAAGGAAGTCAAAGGGCACTCTTTGAGTGTCAAACATCTCTAGGTAGAAATTCATTTTGGAGCTGCCTCCTCCAGCTGCCAGTGTCACTTGGCCTTGTGTGGGGTGGTGGCTGGTGACATCTGCACTCTGCCATCCCTTGTCCCTTGCTGCTGGCCCCAGCCTGCCCTCCTTGGCTGCTTGGTGGGGCTGTGCCAGCCTAGCCTGGGCAGGGAAGGGGCCCCAGCTCAGCTGTGCCTTCCTGCCCAGGTCCAGCACCATCTCTGTGGTGAAGATCCTGCGGGTGCTGAGGGTGCTGAGGCCTCTGCGAGCCATTAACAGGGCAAAGGGGCTGAAGGTGAGTGAGAGGCTGGGACAGGGGGCCCATCCCATGGCAGTCCCACCTGGAGGTTGTGTGGCAGGCACCGTGCCTGTTCCCAATTCCCACCACCCATCTGTGGAAGGGCTCTGCCCAATCCCTCTGCTCTGGCAGGCTCCCACTCTTCCTGGAGTGGGAGGGTGTGGGACACAGAGCAGGGGCTTGCCCCAGCTGTGGTCACATCTGCATTGTCCTCCCCCTCTGCAGCACGTGGTCCAGTGTGTGTTTGTGGCCATCAAGACCATTGGTAACATTGTGGTTGTCACGACACTGCTGCAGTTCATGTTTGCCTGCATTGGAGTTCAGCTCTTCAAGGTGAGCTCAGCTGGGCAGGAGGGACCTTCTGCTCAAGGACATCCTGGCCAGGCTCTCCTGGACATCTCCCTGCGGATGGTGCCTGCAGTGCTGGGTCAGCACAGGCTGAGAGAGGAGCCACAGAGGAGCCTGCAGTGAGGGGAGGGCAGGAAGTGTTAGTGTTCAGAAACACATAAACACAAAATGATTATGTCAGTGCTTTTTATTAAGAGCTCTGGGAATCAGGGGTATTTTCCACCCAAATCTGACTCTGACCATACATTCAAGATGAACATGTTTTTATATTCTATTGTTATATAACTTTCACGTTAATTATTAAACTTATATTATTCTATTTTATACATAGATTTCAGCCAAGCATAGCCCCCCCTTAAATTTCCAACATAGTTTGTCATGATTCTTCTTATGATTATACAATAATTATATTTAGTTACTAAACAATCATCACATCTAACAATTGTATCATTTCTCATACTGCTTATGCAGGTGCAACACAAAGCCTAACATTTCAGAGTCTATTTTAACATTTTCCCAGGGCCCCCCCTATCAGAAGCACCCAGGCTACTGTCAGGTCCAGGCAGCACCTCTAAAGGGCTGCCTCACCTCCTTTTGTGCCTCAGTTTCCTCTTTCTAGAGCAGGGAGCCCTTCTGACTGATCTCCTCTGTGCTTTGGTTGTGAAGGGTTCCTTTCTCACAGCACTGCTCCTGCTGTCTGGGCCTTGGCTGCTCTAAGGCAGAGCTGGCCTTGGCTGAGCTCAGTTTTGTTCTAATAACTGAGCTTAAACTCTGAGCTGATGTGGGAAGAGCTTTCAGGACAACCAGCAGACTGAGCAGAGCTGCCAGCACACCTTAGCTTTTAGTTCATTCTCTGGGTACTGCTTGCTCCCCTGTTTGACTCCCAGGCAGGGTGAGCTAGGCAGGCCTCAGCTCAGGGCTGTGGAAGGTTTGTTCCCATCTCCAGGGAGTGTTTCCTGATCTCAGCCTGGGATTGACCCCAGGTCTGCCGTGACTCTGGAAATGCCTTGTGAACTGGTTTGTTTGGCATGCCCCTGGGGAGGGCCAGGGTCTGCACTGAGGTGGTGAGGGGGGACTGACCCAGGGCTGGGAAAAAGTCAAAACTCCCCAGGGCTTCTAAAGTCAAAGCAACACCCTGGCCTCTTCTGCTGTCTGTTGAATGCAGGGCAAGTTCTACAGGTGCACAGACCCATCCAAGCTGACAGAGAAGGAGTGCAGGTAAGAGCTCCCTGCAGCTCCCAGCTGGGAAGTGGCCAGGGCTGGGAGCTGGGGGGGTGTGGTGGGGAATGCTTGTGTTCCTGCATGGGAATGCTGCATCCAAAAAGAGAACCTGAGGGGTCATCCTGTTCTCCCTGTCCCTGGGTATTGGAATAATACCAATATAGCCAGACAGGACATGCCTGAGCTTGTCTGGCCCTGCTGCTGAACCAAACAGTGGCACTGTGGTGTTTCACCCCACAGACACTCTGGGCTGGCTGGGTGTGTGGTGTTTCACCCCACAGACCCTTTGGGCTGGCTGGGTGTGTGGTGTTTGACCCCACAGACCCTTTGGGCTGGCTGGGTGTGTGGTGTTTGACCCCACAGACACTTTGGGCTGGCTGGGTGTGTGGTGTTTCACCCCACAGACACTTTGGGCTGGCTGGGTGCTGCAGTTGGCACGTGGGGACAAGTCCAGGCCTGCAGGAGCTCTGGTGGTGCTGGGATGGAGCTTCCCCCCATAACAGGGGCTGCTCCTCAGGTTTCCCTCTGTGGAGAAGCTTTGAGGCCATGGTGAAGGAAAGGAGTCGGTTCTGATGGAGGGTTTGGATCCAGAGCTTTATTCTGGCCCCCAGGCCTCTGAATGCAGCAGCAGCTCCACCAGAACTCCCTGAGCCCGTGGCTGCTGCTCCTTTGAAGCCCGGGGAGAGGGGCAGGGAAGGGGCAGGGAGGCACCAAGCAGGGACAGGAGGGGAGGGACAAAGGGACAAAGGACACCTGGATGGCCCAATGCCCCCCAGGGGTAGAGGGCATCCTTTGGATCTGCCAATCACTCGATGCCTTCTGGAATGCCAGGACTGACAGACAGTGCTGGGAGGGGAAAGGAGAGGGGACTGACACACCTGGGAGGGAATGATCAGGGGAGGGAGCCGGGGTTCTGAGGTAAACCCTGAAATCAAAATGCAACACATCGGGTAGATCAGGAACAAGCACAGGGCTGTGCTCCCCACCCAGGGACCAAGGAGGGCCAGGCCAGTGTGGCTGAGGGGCCCTGCCTGTGAGCTCTGTGTCCCCTCTGCTGCAGGGGTCAGTTCATCAACTACGTGGACGCAGACCCCACACAGATCGAGGTCCAGAAGCGTGAGTGGCTGCACAGTCCCTTCCACTTCAACAACGTCTTCTCAGCCATGATGTCTCTGTTCACTGTCTCCACCTTCGAGGGCTGGCCACAGTGAGTCCCTGCTGAGGGAGGGTCTGTGCTGGGAGCAGGGCACTGCCATGGGGTCTTGGTTTGAACAGACAGGTGTCTGCTGAGGAGGGCAGGAGCCTCCCCTGAAATGGAAAATGTAAACCCCCTCCCTCTGAATTATTGTAATTTGGAAATTAAAAGGCTCTCAGGCAAAGATATGGGAAAAGGAATAACAGTTCTTTATTAGGGAAGAAAATTAAAATAAAGTAAAAAATGCAGTAATACAAACCACTGCCAGAGCCAGACCATGCCCTGTCCCCCTGTGTGCCAGGGTGGTGTCCCAGCCCCATCCCAGGGGGGCTCAGCCCTCCTGCAGTGCCAGCTGTGGTTCTGCTGCAGCAGGGATCCTGCACAAGGGGGGAGTTTTCCTCTGCAGCTCCAGGGCTGCTGGAGATGGGCCTGGGCTCCCTCTGGCCATGCAGGGCAGCAGAAAGCTGCTCCTCTGGCAATGCAGGGGGCAAAGGCTGCTGTGCTGTGCCAGGCTCAGCTTGGATCCAGGTAGGAATGCTTGGCTCCTGCCCTGGGCGCAGCATCTCCCCATGGGATGGGGGAATTGGATCAGCCCTGCAGGGACACTCAGTGGCCATGGACAGAAGAGAATTAATAATTAATAATTTATGGCCCAGTAACACAAGATATCTCCTGGAGGGAGGATTGGTTGTGGGAGAAATAAAGAAAACTGCCCCATGAACAGCAGAGAACTGCCCCACCTCTGACAGATGGTGACAGAATTCACATCCCCATTTCCAACCTGAGACACATGGGCCTGGTCCAGGGTAAAGAAAGAAGAGCAATGCAGGGTGAGAAGCAGGACCAGTTCCCCTGGCAGTGGCTGTGGAGCTGGCAAGGTTACCCAGGCAGTCCTGTCCCACCATTTTAGGATGTCCCCAAATGTCTCTGTAATTTCCAAGAGGAGTCATGGTCTTTCCCCCCAGTTTGGGTTTCTGTTGTCTCAATTTCCCTCCTGCAGGCTGCTGTACATGGCCATTGACACCAATGCTGAGGATTCAGGCCCTATCTACAACTACCGGGTGGAGATTGCAATATTCTTCATCATCTACATCATCCTCATTGCCTTCTTCATGATGAACATCTTTGTGGGCTTTGTCATTGTCACCTTCCAGGAGCAAGGGGAGAATGAGTACAAGAACTGTGAGCTGGACAAGAACCAGGTAATGAGGCTGCTGGAACAGGACAGGGAGGACCAGCCCTGGACCTGGCACTGCTGGGGTCACTGATTTGTACCAGCCCCTCTTTGTGGTGACACTGCTGACACAGATGAGTTGAACCTGCCCCAGGCCTGTCTGCTGCTGGGGCAGGGCCAGCTGGACCCATGTCTAGCACAAAACAAGCCTGAGGGAAGGGCAGAGGGGAGCAGAAACTGGGAGTGGGGCTGCCTGGACAGGTGGGGTGCCCAGAGTGAGCTGGAGCAGAGGGTTGTGCCCAGCTCTGGGCTCCCCAGTACAAAAGCAGCATGGATGTACTGGAGTGAGTCCAGCAAAGGGCTGGATGAGATGATGGAGGGTCTGGAGCATCTAAGGAGGGTCTGAGAATCAAGTCTGGTGCTGAGAAGCTCATAGGAATCTGACCTATGGGTATAAACACCGATGGGAAGGTATAGAGGAGACTGAGCCAGGCTCTTTTCAGTTGTGCCCAGTGACAGGAAAAATGCTGTGGACACAAACTGAAGAAAACAAGAAATTCCATGTAAACTTTAAAAAACCCTTTTTTAAATGGTCATGGTGGCCAAGTCTGGAACAGGCTGCCCAGAGTGGCTGTGAAGCCTCCATCTTTGGAGCTTTTCAAAAGCCAGCTGTCCTGGGCAGCATGCTCCAGCTGGTCCTGCTGTGGGCAGCAAACTGTGACTAAACCATCTCCAGAGGTACTTTCTGCTGCCAGCCCTTCTGTGATGCTGTCATTCTGGTGGGGGACAGCAAGGCTGAAAGCAGCAGAGGCACTGGCAGAGGATGTGGGACACGCTGGGGGGGACATTGGACAGGGGCAGCTGCTGGCCCCAGGGTGCTGTCATGTTCCTGCACTGAGGCAGCACGGGCAGCTTGAGCTGGGGGTGCCAGGGTGATGTGAACCACACAGAAACCCAGCAGAGATGGCCCTGGGCTGCTGGGGAGGGACAGGCCTGTGTAGCCATCTCAGTGCCCCCTTCACCCCTGGTTCGTGTGGTGTCTTCACAGAATTCACTTTATTAACTTACAATATATAAAAGAAACACACACACAGAGCTTAGAATGAAAACTTTCTGAAAACATTCCTCCTCCCTTCCATCTTGCAGGGGCTTTCACCTCTTTTCTGGCCTACCTCACTCTGGCTGCATGGCTTCCCTGCCCCTACCCAGCCCACAGCTGGGCAGGGGAGCTCTGACCTCTTTCACTGACTGGAACCAAGAGAGTTTTCTTCTGGGAGTTCTTTTCGTTTAACTTTCTGTGTTCCCAGAGGCATATCTATGCCTTCAGTGGCTACACCAGGTGCCAAAATTCAAATTTCAGCACTGACCACAAACTCCCAAAAAGCTCACTTCCTTTCCAAACTAAGACAGGGGGTGTGTAGTGTGGCTGGGGGTGCTGTGTGTGCCCTGCAGTGTGCTCACAGCTGCCCTCCCTGTGTCCCTGTGTGTAGGAGCACTGGGGGGTAGGATGGTGGGGATGGACGGAGAGGAGAGATCTCTGCAGCCAGGGCTGGGAACTTGTGGGTTATTGCAAAGGGCCTGGGTGCAGGGCCCTGCTGGGAGCTGCCAGCCACAGCTGGAGCAGGACTGAGAGAAGAGAGGGGGAGAGAGGATGAGAGGGTGAGAGAGTAAAACCATAAGAGAGTAAAAGGGGTAAGACAGCGAGGTTCCCATTGCAATACCATGAATCTTCTGTGCTGAATATTCTAATTCTCACTAACCAATCTAGTCCAAGATACAAATCCTACAGCATTTCCATACAGCCTATAAGAATCATTACATTACCATCCTGTGTTACATTTTAAACCCTAAAAACTCCTCTTTGGGCCCCTTCTGCCAAGCTGTGGGGTCTGCTCTGACCCTTGGGCCTGTCTGCAAGCAGAGGGTGTTGTTCCATCCAAAGGGGATCACCTTCAGCTGGCCACACCATTGTTTTCCAGTTGTTCAGTAACTGAGGGATCTCAAAGCTTGCTTTCATTTCAATCTTGCTTATAGTTTCTATATTCTCAAAATCTTTTGCCAGACAACCATATTTATAAAGATTTCCTGTTTCATCTTCCCCTAACACCTGTGTCCCCCGTTTCCTCGTGTCCCCGTGTCCATGTGTCCCCATGTCCCTGTGTCTCCATGTCCCCATGCCCCTGTGTCCCCATGTTCCCGTGTCCGTGTGTCCCTGTGTCTCCGTGTCCCCGTGTCCGTGTGTCTCTGTGTTCCCTGTGTCCCCATGTCCGTGTCTCCCTGTGTCCCCATGTCCCTGTGTCCGTGTGTCCCCATGTCCCTGTGTCCCCATGTCCCCAGCGGCAGTGTGTGCAGTACGCGCTCAAGGCTCGCCCTCTGCGCCGCTACATCCCCAAGAACCCCTACCAGTACCAGATCTGGTACGTGGTCACCTCCTCCTACTTCGAGTACCTCATGTTCTTCCTGATCCTGCTCAACACCATCTGCCTGGGCATGCAGGTGAGGGCACAGGGCTGCTGGGGGGTGTGGGAGGGTGCCCAGGCTGGCTCAGCCCTGCCATCCCCACGAGAGCCTCTGCACAGGGGTGTTTGTTGTGGTGTGATGTTTGGGTCACGGCCTCTGGACCAAAATGGGGCTGGTGGGATGTGGGAAGCCCAGAGAAGGGGCTGCAGGGGGAAAATTTCCTTTGTGCTGAGCTGTGGGAGGGGGCTCTGCATCCAGCACACATCTCTGAGCCCACAGTGGAGGCCGGATCTGCTGTCAGCTAATGGCTCCTTCTGCCTTATCCTCAGCATTACAACCAGTCTGCAGAAATGAACCACATCTCAGACATCCTCAACGTGGCCTTCACCATCCTCTTCACCCTGGAGATGATCCTCAAGCTCATGGCCTTCAAAGCCAAGGTGAGAGAAGAGCATGATCAGCATGGAAAGCAGGGCAGGCCAGGGGGTCCATTTATCCTGCACTGGGCATCTCTTGAGTACAAGCACCCCCAGCCCTGGAATTCCAGAGAATTTCTCCTTACAAGACTCTTAAGGACCCCCATGCACAGGACCTTGGAGTTTCTGGGGGGATTACTGCTTGTCAGGGCTACCCTTGCCAGCCAAATCCCACCCATCCAGCTGGCCACTATTCCCATCTTCAGTGTCAGGGCCATAGTGGGGTCAGAGCTCCACTGCAGCCATCCTGATCCCCTCCTCATCTCCCTGCACTGCAAGACAGGACCAAATAACTCAGCAGAGTGCAGAACTATGACCACCATCCCTTCTTTTGAGGGTCAGACTCACTGAAGAACCTTCTGGTACCTTCCTCTGGGCTCCACCCTATGTGTCCTCCTTGACTTACACCCTTGCATGTTCACTCTTCTTTGCCTCCTTCTTGACAGGGCTACTTTGGAGACCCCTGGAATGTCTTTGACTTCCTCATCGTGATTGGCAGCATCATTGATGTCATCCTCAGTGAGATTGATGTAAGTGTCCAGGACACAGAGCTGTCCCCACCCAGGGCTGCCCTGGCACCTGCCCTGGCACGGGGCAGCAGGGCTGGATGTGCCCAGCCCTGCAGGGGGATGCTGTCCTCTCCTCTCTGCCTGCTCTGGTTGGTTCTGAGGAGGGATGAACAAGGATCAGCACATGGAGAGCACAGCTGTGGCCCTTTGTAGGGGGATAGAACACAGGTAAATAAAGGTAGTATAGAAAGTAATCTTACTCCCTAAAGAGTTGCAGCTGGGTTAATTATTAAGGGTTAGGAGCAGGCCTGATTTTAACAGGTCACAGCTGTAGCCAATAAGAAGAGTGTTATAAGAGTGGATTGGTTGGTTGAGGGGGAACTGGAGTCAGCTGGCTGCTGTGAGAAGAAGGGTCAGTGCTAGAGGAGATGCCCATGAGAAACATCAAGGAGGTACAAAACTCTAGCAATATGGAGCCTTTGTAATGTAATGGTACTACAACTCTTGCAATATATGACAACAGCCCTTTGAGCATTAAAGTAAATTTAGATGTCCCCAGCTGCCCAGTATGTCACATTGCCCCCTCCCCTCTGGTCTCCTGAGTCTGTAGGCTCTGGCGTCCTGGGGAAAGCAGGAACTCAGGACCAACCCATCAGCAGCAGGCTGTGTGCCAGCCCCTGCCCTGCTGCACAGGCACATCCAGCCTCAGGTGAATGCAGGTGGGACTGAAAGGGCTCCCACAGCTCCCTGACCCCACAGGCCCAGGGGAACCATCAGACCCATCAGATGTCCAGACCTGTGCTCTGTGTGTGTCCCTTTACACAGCAGCCCCTGCACACAGCTGGTGTGTGTGAGCTCCAGCCATCCCAAGCTGTGGGTGGTGCCTCAGGCAGGGCCTGTTTGGGGAGGGCTCTGCTGGGAGCATTTCCAAAGCAGGGCCAGGAATCCACCGTGCCCCTGCCTTCCCTGGCACTGGCACACCCACCCCTGTGTCCTGCCCTGGAAGTGCCCCTCTGCTGTGGGAGGTGTGTGCTTCCTCCAGCAGCCTGGTGGGGCTCCAGAGGCAGCTGTGGAGTGGGGGAGATGGTGGATTGACCTCTGCAGTGGCTTGGCAGTGTCTCCTCCAAGGGGCAGGGCTGGCTCTGGCACTGCTGCTGCCTCTGCCACCCTGCACAGGGTCACCTTCCATGTTCTCTGTGCAGGAAGGTGAGGTTTCCAGAGACCCCTGAGAGCAGTCACCTTCTCTGTAGGACATTCCAGGCCTCACAGAGCTGGGATGAGCAAAACCCAGCCACCTTCCTCTCCTGTGAGAGCCGTGTACCCCTCTCTGCACAGCCCTGCCCATCAGTGCAGCCATCCTCTGCCCTCTGGGCTTCTCAGCCTTCATGATCTCCCAGATTTCCTGCCAGTTCCAACAGCTTTCATCTGCCACCAGCTCCTCCTCATCCTTGCCCAGCAGCTCTCTGCACCTTGGTTTCCCACTGCTGGTCCTTCCCCAGCCTGCTCTCAGAACTCAGAATTTCAGGATCCCTGGACTCCACAGTGGTTTTCAGTCCCTCTGGAGCAAGAGACCACTTGGCACACATACCCAAATCCTGCTGTCCTTGGGGTGGGGATGCCCAGGACCCACCACAGGCACCAGGAGGAGACTGACTGGGCTGGCAGGGGCTGCCCTGGTGCTGTGCTCTGTGTGCTGCAGCAGGGCTGTGCAGAAGGCCAGGCAGAATTTGGGGAATGTTCTCTGTGAGCTTGCCAGGTCCTTTCCCCTGTGTCTGTGTCCTTGAGGGTCTGTGGGATGTAGGAGAGTCGGGGCGTAGGATGGTGGGGATGGATGGAGAGCAGAGATCTCTGCAGCCAGGGCTGGGAACTTGTGGGTTATTGCAAAGGGCCTGGGTGCAGGGCCCTGCTGGGAGCTGCCAGCACAGCTGGAGCAGGACTGAGAGAAGAGAGGGGGAGAGAGGATGAGAGGGTGAGAGAGTAAAAGGGTAAGAGAGCGACGTTCCCATTACAATACCATAAATCTTCTTCTGAGTTGAATATTTTAATTCTCACTAACCAATCTAGCACAAGATACAAATCCTATAGCATTTCCATACAGCCTATAAGAATCACTACATTACCATACTGTGTTACATTTTGAACCCTACAAACTCCTCTTTGGGCCCCTTCTGCCAAGCTGTAGGGTCTGCTCTGACCCTTGGGCCTGTCTGCAAGCAGAGGGTGTTGTTCCATCCAAAGGGGATCACCTTCAGCTGGCCACACCATTGTTTTCCAGTTGTTCAGTAACTGAGGTATCTCAAAGCTTGCTTTCATTTCAATCTCACTTATAGTTTCCATATTCTCAAAATCTTTTGCCAGGCAAACATATTTATAAGGCTTTCCTGTTTCATCTTCCCCAACATGTGGGGATGCCCAGGACACACCACAGGCACAGGAGGGGTCTCATGCTCTGTGTGGTTCCTTGCTCACCCAGGTGCTGCCTCTGCCTATCACCAGTCACATCAGCTGTCCCTGAGCCTGAGGGATGCTGGGGCTCTGCCAGTCCTTCCCCTTCTCCCCAGTTTCCATTTTGCCCTTTGTTCTGTGTCTGTGTTCCCTCCTTGTGTCCCTCCCTGCCTCCCCTCTGCTGACTCTCTTGTTCTCTCTCTCCACAGACCATCCTGGCACCCAGTGGTGGCTTGTACTGCCTGGGTGGGGGCTGTGATGGCACTGTAGGTACCAGCTGTGTGTGCCTGCATCCCTCCCTGCCCCTGCCAGCCTTTGCATGTGCCCTGTGTGCCACCACAGCCAGCTCTTCCCTCTGGGCTGTGGCTCTGCCCTGGCTGAGGGGGATTGGGGTGACACCACACACACAGACACCCCTTCCCACCTGAGAGCTGGCATCACCCTGCAGAGACGCCTCTCTTCAGTCCCTCCTTTGGTTAAAGTCCTGCTGTGACATTCCCCACACTGCCCTTCCCTGCTTAAACAGCTCTCATTAACCCTTCCTGTGCCTGGAGCCCACCCTACCCCTCACCCTACAAACACAGGAGGTGCTGTGTGGGACTGAGGCTATCTGGGGTGGCCCTGTGACCCCCAGAGCTCTCCCAGTCCATGTGGCATCATGCCTTCCTTCCTGAATGATCCCAGTGTGAGCGTGGGGGCCGGGGGAGATGGGGAGAGGAGCCTGGGGGAGAAATGCCAGCACACCCTGACCCTGTGTGCAGGCAGGGGCACCAAGGCTGGGGCCTGGGGGTGGGATCTCTTTGCCATTACTTCCCCAGGACCTGGAATCCCTGCCTGGGGGCCCCAGCACTGTCTGTCTGTCTGTCTGTCCTGCAGGACCCTGATGACAACGGCCGCGTCTCCATCACGTTTTTCCGGCTCTTCCGGGTGATGCGCCTGGTGAAGCTGCTGAGCAGGGGGGAAGGGGTCAGGACCCTGCTGTGGACCTTCATCAAGTCCTTTCAGGTCTGTCAGGAGCTCTGCTCCCCTCCCAAACACACACACGTGCCCGGGGCTGGCAGCACTGGCTGGGAGCATGAGCAGCCTGTCCTCAGCAGGTGGGCTATAAGGGTTTCCTCCAGCCAGGTCTCATGAGCTCTTGGAGATCTGTATCACACCCAAGATAGCTCAGCTACCTTAGAAGGCATAAAATGAGCAGGATGGCTTCTGAGGTAGTGCTGGAAAAAGAAAAGTTTTAATAAAAGGCAAAATAACAAAACTCTTTACAGAGAAAAACTGAGCCAGGTGCAAGAGGTTCTTGCTCCTGGTAAAACACCCCACAAAAGTGATGTGTTTCTTTGTTCTCTTCTTTTCCAGTAAATTGCTTAGGCAAAACTTTTTGGCTCCTGTCCATTTGGCTATCCTTAAGTTTGAGGTGAAGTCCCCCATGTCCTATGAGGTGTCTTTTTTTGCTAATTGAGGAGAGAGACTTCTGGGTTTTTTCCTTTTTAAGGAGACAGGGACAGTTTTGTCACTCTGTCAGCAAGGGGCACATTCCTATAGAGGCAGAGGAGAAAGCTCCAGTGCTCCTGCTGGCCTCAGGCCGGGCTGGGGGCTGTGGTGTGCAGAACATGGCCCCCGTGGGTGGGAAGGTGACAGCTCTGAGTGTCAGAGCTGCCCAGGTGCTGGCAGTACCTGCTGGGCCCGTTTGTCCTGGTCCCAGTGAACTGGGCTCTGCACCAGGTGGGTGCTCAGGGAACACTGCAGCATCTGCTCACAGCCTGAGCTGGGCACTGCCCCCAGCCCTGGGCTGTGCTGAGCCCCTGTCCCAGCCACAGAGGGCACTGGGGGCTGGCAGGAGGGTGTGAGAGGAACAGGTGAGCTGTCCCCTCCCCACACAGGGACAGGTGAGCTGTCCCCTCCCCACACAGGGACAGGTGAGCTGTCCCCTCCCCACACAGGGACAGGTGAGCTGTCCCCTCCCCACACAGGGACAGGTGAGCTGTCCCCTCCCCACACAGGGACAGGTACAGCTCCTGCAGCACCTGCAGAGCCCAGGCCCTGTCCCTGGGCTGTGTCTCACCCAAGCCATGGTCCCTCTTTCACAGGCTCTGCCATACGTGGCCCTGCTGATTGTGATGCTTTTCTTCATCTATGCTGTGATTGGGATGCAGGTGAGGGGCACGGGGCCAGGGGGTGGGAATTGATCTTCATCAGATGCCCTGAGCCTGATGGCACTGGGGAGGTGGGACAGGGAGGGACTGGTTCCTCTGTCTGGCTCTTTCTGGGACTTTGCACATGATGGGACCTGTTTACCCTGCTCTGCAAGGCTGTTTGCCACCCCAGCAGCCTCCTCCTGTCCCTGGGCTGCAGCCAGGGCAGCTGGGGCACAGGGCACAGAGCACTTTGGGGGTCAGTGGCACAGTGCAATGGCACAATCCATTGGCTGTCACAGACATCTTTTCTGAAAAATCTTTTCTTTAAGATTTTTCCTCTTGAGAAGCTGAGAGGCCTCAGGAACAAAATGTAAATATTGATTATCTGCTGCTGTGGAATGCAACAAGTAGATCTTTGATTAGCCCATATTAGTTGTTTCTAATTAATAGCCAATCACAGCCCAGCTAGCTCAGAGAGTCTGAGCCACAAGCCTTTGCTATCATTCTTTCCTTTTCTATTCTTAGCTATCCTTCTGATGAAATCCTTTCTTCTATTCTTTTAGTATAGTTTTAATATAATATATAATAAAATAATAAATCAGCCTTCTAAAACATGGAGTCAGATCCCCTCATCTCTTCCCTCTTCCTAAGACCCTGTGAACACCATCATAATTGGCACCAGTGCTTGTGCTGCTCCAGACCCTCTCTCTGTGGCCCAGATAAGTGCAGCTGTAGTCAGGGGGGTTTTCAGCACTGCAGGAATGTCCAAGAGCACCCACATCCAATCTCAGTCTCTTTTGGGGATGCCCAAGGCCAAATCAACCAGAGGAAGTGGAGCTCAGGCACCAGAGGGTGTTTGGTGCCAAGGGAAGGATGGCACACTGCAGACCTGCCACTGTCATTTACAGATGTTTGGGAAGATTGCCATGGTGGACGGGACCCAGATCAACCGAAACAACAACTTCCAGACCTTCCCACAGGCTGTGCTGCTGCTCTTCAGGTCAGTCTTGTCCTGCTGTGTGAGCAGCTCCAGAGGGCTCTGAGCCTGTGGGAATGCCCAGCTTGGAGTGAGGGAGGACCAGCATTTCAGGAGCTGATTGCTTTTTTGTCCCACAGGAAGATCTCCTGCAGCAGTGGGAGCGTTTCAGGAGAGGCTGTGGGGTTTCTTGGTGTGGCTGCTGGAGAGAGGGGTGTTTGGGGGTTGCTGTTCTGAGTATTTCCTTCCCAGACTGGATTTTAATTTGTGAATTGTGAGGAACTCATGGGAAGCAGGAGCTCAGCCCAAGGCTTTCCTTGACTCCAGACACTTTTTGGAGCTTTCAGTGGCCCTAGAGCAGCAAGCCCAGAATCCTGACTGCTCCTTTTTTTGTTCACAAACAGCTTTTTGCCAGTTATTCAGTCAAAACACCAATTACTAATGTAAACCTGGGTGGCCTTCACCCAGCACTAGCTGTTCTTGTGTTGCACTGATACCTCATGCCCTCACAGATTGCAGGTTTTCCTCCACCCTTCCTTCCTGGAGTGGATCTGCCATTGGTTTGCTCCAAGGGGCTGCTCACATGCTTCTGCTAACATGAACATTTTATGGGCAGTGTTACAAACCAAAGCTGCTCTTTAACTGGCACTGTGAGGCATTGTTTCACCAAAAGCAGCTGGTAGTTATTAGTTCTGCTCTCTGCCTAGTGTTGTGCTAAGGTGGGAATCTTATTTTGTTGATTTTTGGAAAGGTCAGTATATTCTGTCAGCGGAGGGTTTGGATTTCCTTACAAAAGCTTGTGTTTCCCATTCCCCTGTGTGCTGGGCTGGCCTGAGCCCTCCCTGCATGCCCAGAGCAGCAGCTGTGCCCTGTCCCCAGGTGTGCCACGGGCGAGGCGTGGCAGGAGATCCTGCTGGACTGCAGCTACGGCCAGCGCTGCGACCCCGAGTCCGACTACGCCGAGGGGGAGGAGTACACCTGTGGCACTGGCTTTGCCTACTTCTACTTCATCAGCTTCTACATGCTCTGTGCCTTCCTGGTAAGCATCTTCCAGAGTTCTGTTTCTCCAGAGTGTCTGGTCTTATTTGTAAGGCCATCCTTTGAAACTTGTTCCTGTTTCCATTTCCCTCTCAGCCATGTCTGTCCTATTCCATGGCATTTCTCAGTCAGCATTTCTTATCTCAAGGTTTACATTTCTTATCTCAAGGTTTACATTTCTTATCTCAAGGTTTGCATACTATGTGAGCCTTCTGTCAAGCTCTGAGATGTCTCTACAAACCCATTTGCCACAGTGTGCTGGCTCCCATTGCCACCCCTGTCCTGCCTGGGCAGCCATGGGGTTGGTACCTGTGGGTCTCATGGGGTGAGCCCCTGGACCTGCCCCTGGGGACATCCCCCCCAGCCCACCTCTTGGGTTTTTGGTTGTTAATTACTGCCCTGAGATGTGCAGGATGTCTCTGTTTCGGGCTGTGTGGCTGAAGAACGAGTCTGGACTCTTCACTTTTCGGTCTTGAAGTTGTTTATTAATTCTTATCTATAAAATTTTCTTTCTGCCCAGCTGAGATCTGCTCAGCAGGGCAGCCACAGGCACTCTGACCACCCCCGAGGCAGTGTTGTCCTTTTATACTACAAACTACATATAACATATTTACACTTCATTCCCAATACCCATCACCTATGTTAGTGCACTTCTACTCTAAACCAATCCCTAAGTGCCAACACCACTGCAGAAAATGGAGACCAAAAAGAAGAAGAAAGGCTGGACATGCTCAAATTCCTCCATCTTGTCCCCACAACCCCCATACCAAAAATGCTAAAATCTGCATTTTCACCCTGTGATAATTTTATTATCATACTATTCAAATCTCTGTGACTTTCAGGCCTTCATACAAAGCTGGCAATTTGCTCCAGGGGTCACAATCAAATCCCCAGGTGCTCTGGGCTGTGTGCCAGGGTCTCCGAGCCCCCTGGTGGAGTCCTCAGCAACTCTGGACACCCAGAGGGATGCTCTGAGTTCTGACACCCACCCACCCAGCCATGCTATAAACTGACACTGCCCTCCTGAGGGACCCAGGATCCCTTTTAGTGCCTTCCACAGCCTCTGTGTGCTGCCTTCCAGATGTGTCTGTGCTGGCCTCAGCAGGGGTGGAGAGGGATGAGATGCTGATGTGTTTGTCCTTTCACATGACCTGCTGGGTCAGGAGGCTCCTCTCGGCATGGGAACACCCTCACTCAGCATCCTCTGAGTGCAGGAGATCCCAGACACATCTGCCCTGTTTCTGTAGTGCTGCTCTCTCTCCCCTGGCTGGGTCCTTCCCATCCTTTCCTCTGCCCTCAGATCATTAACCTCTTCGTGGCTGTCATCATGGACAACTTTGACTACCTGACACGGGACTGGTCCATCCTGGGGCCCCATCACCTGGATGAGTTCAAGAGGATCTGGGCTGAGTACGACCCCGAGGCCAAGTGAGTGAGGCTGGGTGGGTGGGTGGGCAGCATGGAGGGGGTGTGTGGTGCTTTCTGGGGTCCCCCATCAAAGAGAGGAAATGATGACTCAAACTCCATGTTTTTAGAAGGCTAATTTATTATTCTATTCTATTCTATTCTATTCTATTCTATTCTATTCTATTCTATTCTATTCCATTCTATATTATACTATAGATTATAATAGTATATTATAATTATAATCGTATATTATAATTATTGTATATTATAATAGTATATTATTATAATATAGTATAGTATATTATACTATACTATATTATACTATACTATATTGTATTATACTATAATATTATATTATGAAATTATGAAATTATAGTGTGCAATTATGCAATTATGAAAATATGAAATTATATCATATTATGACATATTATATTACATTATATGACATGACATTATATGACATGACATATTACATTATATTATATTACATAATATAGTGTAATTGTCATTACATTACATCATATTACATTATATTATAGAATGCTATACTAAAACTATACTAAAGAATAGAGAGAGAATATAGACAGAAAGCTAAAAGGTAATAATGAAAACTTGTGACTCTTTCCAGAGTCTGACACAGCCTGACCATGATTGGTCATTATGTTAAAACAATTCATGTGTTGGATAAACAATCTCCAACCACATTCCAAAGCAGCAAAACACAGGAGAAGCAAATGAGAAAATTATTGTTCTCCTTTTCCTCTGAGGCTTCCCAGGAGAAGAATCCTGGGCAAAGAGGATTTTTCAGAAAATATGACAGTGACAGGGGTGTTCCATGGAGGGAACACATGCAGGCAGGGTGAGCTGTGGGGGGCTGCCTGTGAGCCAGCTCCCAGCATCTCAGAGGTTCATGTGGACTTGCCAGAGTTGGTCCAGGTTTGATAAAAGCCATCAGGAGATTTGGGACTTTTAGTTCAAGACTTCCAGTTCCCTCTTCATCCAGCTGTGGTGAGGCTGCCTGTGGGAACCCAGCACATCCCTCTGGCTGTCCTGAGCAGCCCAGACCCTGCCAGGGGGCTCAGAGACCCTGGCACAGAGCCCAAAACACCTCTGGGTTTGATTGTGACCCGTGGAGCAAATTACCAACTTATATGAAGATCAGCAAGCCACAACAGTTTAGGTATAATAATAGTGAAGTTATCATGGGGTGGAAAGGTAGATTTTGGGGCTTTTAGAATGGGAGTTCAGGGGGCAAGATGGAGAGATCTGGGCATGTCCAGCCTTTCTCCTTCTTCTTCTTGCCCTCCATCTTCTGCCATGATGTTGGCACTTACAGATTGGTTTAGAGTAGAAGCTCACTGTCTAACATAGGTGATAGCTATTGGGAAGTAATTGTAAACATTGTACAGGTAGTTTTTAGTATAAAGACATAACACAGCCCTGGGGGCAGGCAGAGTGCCTGGAACTGTCCTGCTGGATGAACCTCAGCAGAGCAGGAGAAAATTTTTTATAGATAAGAAACAATAAACAACCTTGAGACTGAGAACTAAGGAGTTCTGTCTCCTTCTTCAAGCACCAGGCTGGGAAAAGAGACTTTCCAACTCTTCTTGGGGTCACTCTGACAAGCTAAAGATCCAACAGCTGCCAACCCTTCCCATGCACTGCACCCTTCACCTGCTCCCCAGGGCCACGGGGAGCAGCTGCTTTCCCCAGGAGGAGCAGAGGGAAGGGTGGGGGTTTGCCAGGGCTCAGCCCCCAGGGCACTGCCAGCCAGCTCTGCTGCCCCTCTGCTGTCTCCTCTGCAGGGGGAGGATCAAACACTTGGATGTGGTGACTCTGCTGAGGCGTATCAACCCTCCCCTGGGCTTTGGGAAGTTCTGCCCACACCGTGTGGCTTGTAAGGTAAGAGCCAAGCTGGTGTGTGAGCACAGGGACATGTAGGAATGTGCCCCCTGTGGATGGAGTGACCAAATTATTCTTTGTCTGCTTAAAAAGGCAAAAAAGCCCAGAAATTTCTCTCCCAAATTAAGCACAAAGACAGCTCATAGGGCCTTGGGGACTTCACCTCAGACCTGGGGCTGTCTGATTAGACAGAGGCCAAGAGGTTTGGCCTAGGTAATTCACTAGAAAAGGAAGAGAACAAAGGAAATAATCACTTTTGTGGGATGTTTTAGCAGGAGCAAGAACTTCTTGCCCCTGACTTGGTTTTTCTCTATTAGGGCTTTATTATTTTGCATTTTATTAAACCTTTTTCTGTTTCCAACACTACCTCAGAAGCCAACCTGCTAATTTTTTGCCATTCTGGGCAGCTGAACTATCTCGGGTCTGATGGGTTTCTCTGAGAGCTCATAAGCCCTGGCTCAAAGAGAAACATCAGGACACCTTCCCCAAGCTGTCACTGTGTCCTCCTGGCAGGCTGAGAGCAGAGCAGATGACACTCTGCTCTGACCTCTCCTTTTTAATGAGGGGGTGATTTGGGAGGCAAGGAGAGGTGCAGAGCTGACAGAACTGACAGAGCTGAGGTGGTTCAGCTCCTGAAGATCAGGACTTACCTGTGCTCACCTCCTACTTCAAAGGGGTGGCCCTGATGGGCTGGCTCTGCCCTCACTGCAGGGGACCCCAGGCCACACTGCAGCTAGTGCAGTATGTGGCCACATCAGCTGGGCTGTAGAACTTGGTTCCAGGAGCTGATGGTGCTTAGGGGGAAGGAAACCCCAGCTTTCTTAGCAGAAATACACTTTTGCTGGCTTAGCTCATTCTGAACAAATCTGTGTGAGGCTCATGTGTAGCATGCATGGCCAGGAGCTCAGGCACTGGTGTAATCCCTCCTGGGTTCTGGGAAAACACATCAGATTTGATCCCCAGACTCCTCACAGCAGGTGGAGCATGTTTTGGAGTGGGGAGTGCAATGCAAAATGAATCCCATGTCTCTGAAAGCAGTGGAACATGTTTTGGAGTGGAACATGTGGAGTCCACAGCAGTGGAACATGTTTTGGAGTGGGGAGTGCAATGCAAAACTACTCCCATCTCTCTGAAAGCATTTCGGGGGTTCAGCCTGGAGAAGAGGAGGCTCAGGGGGACTTTCTTGCTCTCTACCACTCCCTGACTGGAGGCTGAAGCCAGTTGTGAGTTGGTCTCTACTCTCAAGTGACAGTCCAAGAGGAAACAGTCTGAAGTTGCACCATGAGAGGTTTAGGATGGATATTGGGGAAGTTTTCTTACCAGAAGATTGGTTGGGCTCTGGGACAGGCTGACCAGGGCAGTGGTGGGTTTCCATCCTGGAGGGATTTAAAAACTGTGTGGATGTGGTGCTTGTGTCCATGGTTTTTCTGGTGGCCTTGGCAGTGCTGGGGGAGTGGTTAGACCTGATGATCTCCCAGATCTTTTCTGATCTAAACAATTCTGTGATTCCATTATTTTCTCCATAGCACCTATGCCCCTGAAGGTTATTTCCCTCTGTGATTCCATTATTTCCTTCCATGGCATTCATACCCCTGTAGGTTATTTCCCCCATGGGAGCACTGACTTTAACCCTCAATTCATGGAGAAAGTTTCCCAGACTTCAAGATAGACTGGAATCCACAAAAGTGTGAAATAAATTATAGAGAGCAGTGTAGGTGTATTACTTGGTGAGAAATTTAGGATTTGGGATTTTTATTATGTTGTGGATGGAAGCAAGATGGAGGGCACAGGGTGTCCTTCTGGGTTTCTTTTTCATGCTTCTTCTTCCTCCTTCTCCATGGGTTTGGGTGGCATTTTGTAATTGGGCAGAAAAGTCCCATTGTGGGCTCTGTGGGATGAGTTATTGGGTTAAAAGGGAAAATAATCCAAGTGTCAGCTCTTAATTGGATAATTTAGTCTTAAAAGACCTTGGAACAAGAGATTGTTGGCCATTTTGTGCCTTCTAATGAAAAGCTGCAGAACTCACAGTAGTGAGACTGTTTTAATAAGAAATAACGAACACCTGAGTGTGAACATGAACTGTCATCCCAAGTGCCTTCAATCCAGACCCAGAGAAACCCACAACTGGTACCCCCACAGTGTCCAATAACCAAATCACTCTCAGTAAACAATCTCCATAACACATTCCACATGTGCCAAGCAACAGGAGCAGCAAATAGAGACAAGAATTCTTTTCTCTTCTTCTCTGAGCTTCTCACTGCCTTCCCCAGGAGAAATCCTGGGAGGGAGAGTCATGTCTGTCTCTGCTCATAGAATGTGAATGGCACAGCCCCTGGGCAGGCCAGGCAGGGAGCCTGGGGCTGCCAGGCTGCTGTGGCCCTGCTGACAGGGCTGGTTTGCTGTGTGTGCAGCGCCTGGTGTGCATGAACATGCCCCTGAACAGCGACGGCACCGTCACCTTCAACGCCACCCTCTTTGCCCTGGTGAGGACAGCCCTCAAGATCAAGACAGAAGGTAAGCAGGGATCCTGGCTGCCTCCACAGCCTGACAGGGAACCTTCCTTGTGAATTTCCCTTGTTTGACTTTCCCATAGATTGAGCTTTGTTGTTGTCTGGGACAAATTGAATAACAACCATTCATTAAATTCAAATTTAATGATGACATTCAGTGTCAATGTTCCAGTGTTGCCTCAAACAGGAGAAAGTGCACATTAGGTTTGGAAGGAAGGACAGAGGGATAGAGCATGATGAAAATTTTCCACTATGCATGCAAACCAGACACATGGCACCTTTTAATGGAAATCTAATGATGTTAAACTAAAGGAAAGCTAAAAAGAGTGCTTCACTCTTCCAGCAGCTGAGGGTTGGGAGTGAGGGTGTTGAGATTCAGGAAAAAACCTCTGGTTTAAAACAGGTGGGAGGACAAATTGTGGTTACTGCATCTGTCCACAGCTTGTTTTTACAATTATCAATGCCATAACATTACAACTATCCTCTATTGTGTAGGAACAGGTATGGTGCAGTGCCTTCACTTAGAAAAGCCCACTTTCAGTAACTGGGTGTGGGTTACCATTCCCCCACTGGCCAGGGAACTCAGGCATTTCTCTGTGGGCTCAGACCCTGTGGACAAACCCCCAGCCCTGCTGTTGTTGCCCATCCCAGGGGGTGCAGAGCCCCTGGGTGCCTGCATGGGATGCTCAGCCCAGCCTGGAGGATGTTATCAGCTGATGGCCACGTGCTGCAGCCCTGAGGGTGAACCAGTGCCACCAGTGCCACCCCAAACAGCTCAGGAGTGGGTCTGCTCCAGCTCCCATCCTCTGAATTTAGCTTAGGAGAGGAGCTGCTGACTGCACAGAGCTGAGGTGGTTCAGCTCCTGAAGATCAGGACTTCCCTGTGCTCCCCTCCTGCTTCAACGTGTGGCAGGGATGGGCTGGCTCTGCCCAGAGCCCTCATTGCAGGGACTCCCAGGCCCCTGAATTTAGCTGTGCTAGGGAGGAGCTGCTTTCCTTCACCCTCTCCTTGCCAGCAGCAGAGTTTGCTGAGCTTTGCTGTGTCCCAGCAGCTTGTTATGCAAATAAAACAGGCAGGACTCCTTTCTCTTCATGGTGGAAAAAAGCTCCTTCTTTATTCACATAACTGGTTTTTATACAGCTTTGCAGACCTTGTGGGGGACTCCAGTTGGTGAGGAGCTTTCTTGCCAATTACTTTTATTGGTTAGCAATAAATTGTTCTCCTGTGTTGATTGGTCACTCAAACCCCCAGTGCATGCAGGAAAAGTTGTTTGGGAGAGATAGTTCTCATTTTTCTTTCTAATTATGTAGAAAGAGTTTATAGAGGTGCAAGCTGTTTTTTACCCAGGAATAGATTGTTATGTTAATGAACTGCTCACACCAGGATTGCTCTCACATGGGAACTTGCAAAGGGCCAGCCTGACACGGCCAGCCACTGACTTAGGAGAGCAGGCTTGATTTTATGAAGCCTTTCTTTATGATTTTAGCTTACTGCAGCCCTTGTTTGTGTGCCTGTGCTGTGGCAGAGCCAAGGCAGGCTCTGGTGGGCTCTGGGGTCAGTTCTTCCAGCAGTGCCATGGTGCTTCCCTCTGCCCGGGGTGGGAACCTGGCGGCCTGGGAGGGGCACAGCAGACCTTGGAGGTAAACTGGGATTTCAGGAATGGTGAATTCTGTGGGAGCACCAAAGGGGAGGACAAAATCTGTGAAGTGTTGTGGCTGAAATCAAAGCCTTGCTCTTTCAAAGCTCACCTTTGTTGGGTGGGAGACAGAGAGGAGCTGTCACACCCTCCAGACTGGCCAGGTGTTCACAGGTTTTGTCTTCACTCCTGTTCACACCCCTGGGAAGGAACTGCTCTGTCCTGCTGGCTTTCCTTGCAGGAGTGAGTTCTTTGTTCAGAGAGAGACAAAATTATTCTTTGTTCTTTTAAAAGGACAGAAGTTAAGAAGATTTTTTTCTTTGATTAAGTGAAAAGACATTTCATAGGACTTGGGGGACTTCACCTTAAACTTAAGGAGAGCTAATTCGACAGAAGCCAAAAAGTCCTGTTTGGGTAATTTGGTAGAAAAAGAAGTGAATACAGAAACTAATTGCTTTTGTAAGGTGTTTCACTAGGAACAAGACTGTTTAGCTTTTAGCTCAGTTTTTTTTTGTTATTTTGCTTTTTATTAAACTTTTTTGTTTTTAACACTGCAACAGAAGCCATTTTGTTGATTTTTATGCTTCTAAGGGTAGCTGAGTTATTTTGGGTGTGTTATAGGCCTCCAGGAGCTTATCAGACCTGGCTTGAGGAGGCTATTATAACATTTCCTCACAGGTAATTTTGAACAGGCCAATGAGGAGCTCAGAGCTATTATCAAAAAAATCTGGAAACGAACCAGTATGAAGCTTTTGGACCAGGTCATCCCACCCATTGGAGGTATGTCCCCAGGTGTCCCTGCCAGAGGGACACAGCAGCTCCTGCTCAGGGTCCCACTGCTGCAGCCACAGGACCCTGGGACAGGCAGAACCTTCACGTGGTTTTCACCATCATGGTGCTTTCCTCCCTCCAGATGATGAGGTGACAGTGGGCAAATTCTATGCCACTTTCCTGATCCAGGAGCACTTCAGGAAGTTCATGAAGCGCCAGGAGGAGTATTATGGGTACCGGCCCAAGAAGAACGCCGTGGAGATCCAGGTTGGTGTGGTTGGTGTGTGGGTGCTGCTGGAGGGGAGATTCTCCCTGCAGGAGGCTTCCCCCAGCCTGGGGGACTCTGAGAGCTGCAGGGAGCTGTGCCTCATGTCTGGAGGTGAGGTGGCCCAGGTGAGCCAGCACTGAGCTGGCCATGAGTCCCCAGCACTGAGGGGACCCCAGTGTGACCGTGGTGTGCAGGTGACTCAAAGCAGAGGAGGGCTTTGACTGTCTGCTCCACTCACTCCGGTGTAGAGAGGGCCTGGCAGGATCTGGTGCCTCACCAAGGAGTTTTAACACCTGGAAAGTCCCAGCCCAGACCATTGTCTGTGCCAAATGCTGCTCATCCCAGCCTGTTGTCATTGTATTACAAAGGTTCTATTGTCATTATATTGCAAGGGTTCCACATTGCTAGAGTTTCACACCTCCTTGATGTTTCTCATTTGTTGTTATTATATTGCAAGAGTCCTGTTATCATTACATTACAAAGGTTCCATACCACTAGAGTTTCATATCTCCTTGATGTTTCTCATAGGCAGCTCCTCTAGGCACTGAGTTTTCCTTCTTCTCACAGCAGCCAACTGACTCCAGTTCCCCCTTAACCAACCAATCCACTCTTTTATAACATTTTTCTTATTGGCTGTAGCTGTGGCCTGTTAAAATCAGGCCTGCTGCTAATCTTTAATAATTAACCCAGCTGCAAGTCTTTAAGGGATAAGATTACTTTCTATATTACCTTTATTTACTTTTATTCTATCTCCCTGCATCAGCCCTCACCCACTGCTCTGCTGCAGTTCCAGGGCCTTGTCCCTGCTCTCCCCTCAGCTCCATGTTTCTGGTGTTGTCTCAGCCTCACAGAGCACCAGGGGAGGGGGGTACACGTGGCTGACTCTGAGTGAGACCCCTGCAGTCAGAGGAGCCTGCTCAGCAGGCCCAGGGGGTGCTGGCAGAGGGTTTCTGTGCCTGGCCACAAGGCTGGGATGTCCCTAGGCTCTGCTGACTTTGTAGGGAGGAAATCACTGGTGGAGATAAAAGAGCAGAACCCAAAGGTGCCAAGCAAGGAAAGAGCCAGGTCCCAGATCAGGGACAGAGGCCCAGCCTGCCCTTGGCTGTCACCTCCATCAGGGTATTCCCTTCTGGGGACAGCATGAGCCCAGAGGCTGTGGGACAGCTGTGGGACAGCAGCAGCTCAGGAGCAGTGGCACCAAGCACAGCCAGCTGCAGGCTGTGACCCTGACCTGTCCTCAGCAGGACACCTGGCAGGGGGACAGTGCCCCCCATGCCTCCCTCTCCAAAGAGCAAGGGGAGGGTGCTGGGCTCACCCAGCCCTGCCTTCCTGTCCCCCCCAGGCTGGGCTGAGGAGCATTGAGGAAGAAGCTGCTCCCGAAATCCATCGGGCCATCTCTGGGGACTTGACTGCAGAGGAGGAGCTGGAGAGAGCCATGGTGGAGGCTGCCCTGGAGGAGGGGATTTACAGGGTGAGTTCAGTGTGCACAGCACAGTTTGGTGTCCCACTAGCCCTGATTGCAGAGTGCTGCTGGCTCAGATTGGCTGCTGGCTCTGGGGGACATTCTGCAGGGCGTGGGCCACAAGGATGGGCAGCACTTCTGTCCTGTCTGGGAGCATCAGGACATCCTGGTGCTGGCATCTTGGGCAAGCTGCTCTCTGCCTCAGTTTCCCCTCTGTGAAAGGAGCCAGCCCATGTGCCTGGCAGGGCTGTGCTGGATATTCACCTGCTTGTTTGGGGGTTCCCACTCACACTTCCTGCCAGGCTCAGGTGGGACAGCTCTGGTGTCACAGGAACTGATTCACATCCCATCCCTGGGAGCCTCAGAGACAGCCTGGGCAGCTGTGGGGTTGCAGAGTTCCTTCTGTGTCCCCAGGTGCCACCACCTCAGGCTGTCCTGCAGAGGTGACAGGATTTGTCATGGCCTGGCTTATCCCAGTGCTGCTTGTCTTGGTTTGAACAGAGAGGTGTCTGGTAAGGAGGGCAGGAGCCTCTCTTGAAATAGAAAGTGTAAACTCCCTCCTTCTGAATTATTATAGTTTTGAAACTAAGAGGCTCTCAGGCAAAGATATGGGAATAGGAATAACAGTTCTTTACTAGGAAAATTAAAAATTCAAATGCAATAGTACAAAACAAGCCACTGCCAGAGTCAGCCCATGCCCTGTCCCCTGTGTGTCAGGGTGGTGTCCCAGCCCCATCCCAGGGGGGCTCAGCCCTCCTGCAGTGCCAGCTGTGGTTCTGCTGCAGCAGGGATCCTGCACAAGGGGGGAGTTTTCCTCTGCAGCTCCAGGGCTGCTGCAGATGGGCCTGGGCTCCCTCTGGCAATGCAGGGCAGCAGAAAGCTGCTCCTCTGGCAATGCAGGGGGCAAAGGCTGCTGTGCTGTGCCAGGCTCAGGTTGGATCCAGGTAGGAATGCTTGGCTCCTGCCCTGGGCAGAGCATCTCCCCATGGGATGGGGGAATTGGATCAGCCCTGCAGGGACACTCAGTGGCCATGGACAGCAGAGATCTCGTGGAGGGAGGATTGGCTGTGGGAGAGATAAAGAAAACTGCCCATGAACAGCAGAGAACTGCCCCAGCTCTGACAGATGGGGACAGAATGCACAGCCCCATTTCCAACCTAAGACTGCTGCATGACCATCAACCCTCAGTGCCTCAGTTTCCCCACCTGGGCAGTGAAGTTTTGGGGACCATGTGTTCTGCAAAGCCTGAGCAGAGCAATCCCTGTTTCAATGTGGGAATGGCCCCAGAGCAGCCTGGAGCTCCAGGCTCCCCCTGATGCCCTCCCTGTTGGTTGCAGAGAACAGGTGGCTTGTTTGGCCAGGTGGACAGCTTCATGGAGCCCAGCAGCCCCCTGCAGCCCCAGGTGGCCAGCCAGAGGCCCCTGCAGTTCACCGAGGTGGGCACTGAGGACCTGGACTCTCCTGTGTTCCTCGATGACTTCCCCCAGGAGGCCAACACCAACATCAACAATGCCAACAGCAGCAGCTGGCTGCAGGGGTAAGGGGCTCAGCCTCAGTGTGCAGGTGAGGAGGGCAGTGCTGGCCCTGCCACTGCCTGCCCTGGGGCTGGCCTGGCACCTGGCTGCACCCTGGCCTGGCAGCCAGGGTGTCTCACCACCCTTCATCTCAGTGCCATGAGCATGGAGGTGGCAGCAGAGCTCCAGGGGTTGCAGCAATCTCCCCTGCCCCTCACCTGCCAATCTGTGAGGGCCAAGGCCCAGGTTGGTGCCACCAGCACATGCCAGGGCACAGTTAGAAGGGACCAAAATGACCAATGTAAGAGATTTACTTAGTCCTGCTTCTTGGGGCCTCCACCCTGTTCATCCATCCCAGTTGTCCCTATGGGTCTGTCCCCCCAGGCTGGGGAAGGAGGGAGGGCTGCACCCCTAAGCTGGGGGGGTGTGGGAGGACTGCACCCCCAGGCTGGGGGCTGTGGGAGGGCTGCACCCCCAGGCTGGGGGCTGTGGGAGGGCTGCACCCCCAGGTGGAGCTGGCTCAGTGTGTGCCCCAGCCAGGCTGACCCTCCTGCCTGCCTTGCCAGGGTGCAGTATGAGGATGAGGTGCTGAGGAGGACGGTGCCAGCCGCACGCAGGCGCCCGGCCTGGGGTGAGTCTGGGCTTTGTTCTCCTTCTGGGGCACTGGGGCCAGCCCAGGGTCAGGGCAGGGGGAAGGGGCTGTTGGTGCTGGTGGAAGGAGGAGGTGCAGGCCCTGCTAAGTTTGCTGAGAGCACTGAGCACAGCAGGATCTCTCTGGAGAACTCCAGGAGACCCTTCTCCCTCCTTTCACCCTTTGAGGTGATGAAACATGGAGACAGTGCCTCAGCTTGGGGAGCACTGGCCATCCCAGGGTCTCCAGACCATGTTCATTTCCTTAAACAGGGACTTTGGGTGCTGCTGAACTCCTAAGTCCTTTATTTCCCCCAATCTAGTGACCCTGGTCCCATCTCTGTCTGGCAGTGGTGTCCTTGCTCTTGTACCCATCTGATGCATGTTGAGATGCTAAAGGGCAACAGGGCTGGAGAGGGGCTGGGAACACAAACCCTGTGAGGAGCCACTGAGAGAGCTGGGGGTGCTCAGCCTGGAGAAAAGGAGGCTCAGGGGTGCCCTCATCACTCTGCAGCTCCTGAGAGGTGCCTGTGCTCAGCTGGGGCTGGGCTCTGTCTCCAGGAACTGACACAACCAGAGCACACAGCCTCAAGCTGCACCAAGGGAAATATAGGTTGGATATCAGGAAAAAGATTTTACAGAAAGGGTGATAAAGTTCTGGAACGTTCTGCCCAGGGAGGTGGTGCAGTCACCATCCCTGGGGGTGATTAACAAAGCCTGGATGTGGCACTGGGTACCAGGGTTGAGTTGAGGGATTGGGGCTGGGATGCACTCGATGATCTTTGAGGTCTCTTCCAGCGTGGTGGAATTCATTCTGTGAATTCTGTGATGTCCCCACCTTTCCCTCCCACAGAGCAGAACCGCCCCATCCCCATGGAGAGGCTGAGCAGGAGGAGAGGGGGCACCTCTGGGGGTCTCTCATCACCAGGGCCACTCCTCCAGCAGGTAAAAGGGGCAGTGCATGTCAGAGGGGATGGGATGTGTAATGGAGGGGACATAGGTGAGACTCCCTGCCATCCTGGCACTGCTCCCTGCCATCCTGGCACTGCTCCCTGCCATCCTGGGACTGCTCCCTGCCATCCTGGCACTGCTCCCTGCCATCCTGAGACTGCTCCCTGCCATCCTGGCACTGCTCCCTGCCATCCTGGCACTGCTCCCTGCCATCCTGAGACTGCTCCCTGCCATCCTGGGACTGCTCCCTGCCATCCTGGGACTGCTCCCTGCCATCCTGGCACTGCTCCCTGCCATCCTGGGACTGCTCCCTGCCATCCTGGCACTGATCCCTGCCATCCTGGCAATGCACCCTGCCATCCTGGGACTGCTCCCTGCCATCCTGGGACTGCTCCCTGCCATCCTGGGATTGCTCCTTCCCATCCTGGCACTGCTCCCTGCCATCCTGGCACTGCTCCCTGCCATCCTTGGACTCCTCCCTGCCATCCTGAGACTGCTCCCTGCCATCCTGGGATTGCTCCCTGCCATCCTGGCGCTGCTCCCTGCCATCCTGGCACTGCTCCCTGCCATCCTGGCACTGCTCCCTGCCATCCTGGCACTGCTCCCTGCCATCCTGGCACAGCTGGGCTGGAAGGAGCCCCTCTCCAGGCTCATTGGGTGTGTGTGGCAGCCATCTTGACATCTTCAGTGTCATGCTTTTTATCAGCTACAGGAATGTAAAATTTAGTGGGTGATTGGTTGATGATTTATGATCATGGTTTATATTTTTGTTTGGTTTTTTTTGGGGGGGGTTAGTTCTGGGGTTGGTTCTATGTTTCTTTTGGGGTGGTTATGGAATGATGATGACAGTTGGTTGTTGTTTTTGATACTAGGAAATATAGAGGAAGGTTAATTGAAAGTGTGTTGATAAAGCTCCAGCCTTGCTGGAGCTTTTCTCTTGGATCAGCCTGGATATGCAGCTGGGCTCCCACCCTGCTGCTCTAACAGCTCCATGGGGAGCTGCTCAAACAGCTGGAAGCACATTCCTCTGGCTGCCCATCTGCCTCCAGAGCCAGGGCAGAAGGGGTGCATCAGATTTGCCCCCATGCTCCCTTTGCTGGGCACAGTGCCTCATGCCTGGCACGTGCCAGGGCTGGTTCCCTGCTCTCTGCTCACATGGCCCTGCTGGTCCCATTTGTGGGTGCCCAGGAGCTCCAGCAGGATGGCATTGCCTATCCAGGCACTGGGCAGGGACAGGGACAGACCCTGCAGCCCCCACACTGACATGGCAGAGCTCTCCCCTGGGCAGTGTCCCAGCACATGTTGCAGCTCTGTGCTACTCTCACCCAGCTGCCCACAGAGGATGGCACAGGAACAGCATCCAGCTCCAGGTTCCAGCAGAGAGAAACCGGTGAGCCAGGAGCATCCTCCACCCCAGCCATCACCTTCCTCATTCAGGAGGTAAGACAAGGGCACAGCTTGGCAGGGGGAACAGCAGGGATGGCAGGGGATTCCAGGGATGCCATGCTTATGCCATGATGGGAGACTGGGGGGCACAGCTCAGCCACAAGGACAAGCAGCAGCTGTGTGCCAGGGCAGAGGGAGAAGAGGGAGGGTGGGTGCCTGCAGCCAGGGCAGTGCCCAGGCTGGGCACCCAGGCTGTGCTCTCCTCCTCTGCCAGGCTCTGATCTCCGGAGGCCTCGGGGCTCTGGCCCAGGACTCGTCCTTCCTAGCAGTGACCAGGGATGAGATGGCAGCCAGCAGCCAGCTGCAGGTGGATGAAGTGGAGAAAGCAGCTGTGGAGCTGCTAAAGGGAAGAGAAACACTGCAGGGCACAAGAACTGGCTCTGCCCCTCTGGACACCTCAGCTGTGGCACCAGGCAGATCCCCAGGGCTCAGGGGATCACCTTCCCAGAAGAACATCACTGCCACTCGCCTCTGAGCTGCCACTGCAGTGCCAGGGCTCTGTCTCAGGGCTGCAGGGGCAGAGCCACCCTGTTCCTGCCTTCTGCCCGGGATCCTGAGCTGCTCTGGCCAGCTGTGGTATCACCTTTGGGACAGGTCTCTGGGATGCTGCTGCAGAACAGGCAGTGCTGTTCCAGTGGGGTCTTGCAAGACTGGACAGGTCATTAAAGTGTTCCTGCTGTGTGACTCTGGGTGCCCCTCCTGTCCTTCCTCTGCCACCCTGCCTGCACAGCCAGCTGTGTCACCAGAGTTGGCAGTGATTCACATGGCAGCTCCAGTCCACTCATTTTGAGGTTGCCAAGCTCTGGGAAGCTCCTGAAATCCCAGCAGCTGGACCCTGCATCCTCGTGTCTCTGCTGGAGCCTGCAGCCAAGTCTGGCCTGTGAGGAGGAGATGTGCCAGGGCTGGGCTAACAAAATGGGGCCTGGGGCCTTATTGGCCCCCTGTCCCAGCTGTGTGTGGAACTGGGGCTGGGGCAGAGGTGTGAAAGCATGTTTGGGCTGGGACAGCAGCCCTGGGGCTGGCCAAAAGGAGAGCTGGACACTGTGGTGCCATTTCTGCCCCTTCCACCATCCCCACACTGCACTCTTGGGGTCAGGCATCCCTCCCTGTCCCTGGGAATGTCTCGTTCAGCCCTTGCCATCCATCCCACAGCTCAGTGGGGCCAGGAGAGTGTGAGCTGTTCCTGCAGCTCTCCCAGCTCTGCCTGTGCTGGTGCTGAGCAGGCTGCTCCTCTCTGGGCTGCCCAGGGGACCCACAGTGCCCCCCATGGGATTGGGGTGCTGAGCCCTGGGGCAGCCCCATCTCCCAGCCCAGCTCCTCAGTGGGATCTGGCTGCCAGGGCCCCCAGCCCAGCCTAACTGGGAGCTAAGGGGCTCATGATCACCTAATATATATTAATATATATTAAAATGCAGAGAGTGGATGGGTCCCAGGGGAGGAGCAGGTCAATGAGCCAGCCTGCTCCCCAGCATGGCTTTTATTGACTCAGTCAAGGGAACTGCAGGGCTGCAGCTGAGCAGCAGAACCAGGCTGTGCCTGCAGCTTCCCCCATAGCAGAGTGGCAGTGTGGGGGACACTGCTGCACCCCTTCCTCTTGCTTCTGTGCCCTGGGGCAGGAGCTACACCCCTTGACACCCACCCCTCACACACACACCCTGATGGAGGAGCACAGGGGCTGGCAGGTCAGCTCTGCCAGGGGATGCCAAGGACATCATGGGGTGAGTGGTTTGTGGTTTCCTGGTGGGTTTTGGGAAATGCAGGACTGCAGGTATCACTTGGGTGCTCATTGGAGACTCTAAACATAAAGGGTGACACTGTGGTGGGGACAATAGCACCGTGGTGGGGATAATTGCACTGTGGTAGGGCCTCTGCCCCTCTGTGGCTGCACAGGGGATGATTTGCTCTGTCCCAGGTATGTGTGTGGTGTGTCTTTCTTGAGCTGATCCCAGCTGAACTGGGGGATAGATGTGATTTGTGGTACAGCTGGCATGTGGGTGGGAGTAGGAAGAGAGAAACATCATGGCAGTCACTGCCCCTCTCTGCCTGGAGCTTCAGTGGGGAAGAGTCCAGCCTCAGGAAAACCAGCAGCTCAGGCTGAGAACTGCACCATGCACCAGGTGTCCTTGCAAACACGGGACAAAGAAAGAGGAACATCAGCTCCTCACATCCTTGCAGGAAGCCAACAGGCCCTGTCCTGTCACCCCCATGGTTCTGTACCAGCACACAGTGTCCTGGGACTTACCCGTGCCAGCAGAGCTGAGGAGCTCCTGCAGGATGCAGAGTCCTGTGAGTGCATGGCCCACGGTCCTGGCACCTTGGGAGGGGCAAGCATGGGGATGGGGTGAAGGGACCCAGACTGCAGAGCAAGGGCAGGTGCTGGGCTCTGTGCTGGTCCCACCCTGCTGGAAGATTCTTTCCTCTGCAGAGCCAGGGCCTGGCTGTGCCCAGCTGCCCTCAGCCCCAGCAATGTGAGTGCAGCTCAGGAAAGGCAGAACAGGGACTCCTTCAGCTCCCCAGTGCTTGTCAGTCTCCAGCCCTGCTCTCTGATGGCCTCTGGATGTGTTTCCCTCAGCAGCCTCCCCAGAGTAGCTCCAAGGGCTCTGTGGGCACTGCCCTGTGCTGTGTGGGTGCCCACCTTGCTGTGCAGACCCCAGCCCTGCAGTAGGGACTGAGCACACTGGGGAGCTCTGCTGGCACCTGGACATGCCATGTTCTCTTATGATAGACTCTCCACAGCCAAAGGGCTGCCAGGTCCCAATCCCAGGAGCTCCGAGCTCAGCCCTGCCATGCTCTGTGTCTGCTGCTCCACGGTGTCACCCCCCAGCACCAGAGGGAACAGGATCCGGGGGAGCCCAGGAGGAGCCGGAGCGATGCCAACCATGTGGAGACACACGGTGCGGTCCGGAGCAGCCTCGGTACAGCCGGGAGCAGCGCTGGCCCAGCCCCGTACAGCCTCAGTACATCCCGGTACATCCCAGTAAATCCCGGTACAGCCCCGGTGCATCCCAGTACATCCCAGTAAATCCCGGTACAGCCCCAGTACATCCCGGTGCATCCCAGTAAATCCCAGTACATCCCGGTACAGCCCGGAGCGGCGCAGGCGGCAGCGGGGCCGCTGACCCGGCAGAGGGCAGCAGGAGCTGGCGAGTGTGAGCGTGAACGGGAGTGAGTGCGAGCCGTGTCCGTGTCTGTGTGTCCGTGGCCATGTGTCCCTGTCCTTGTGTCCGCGTGCCCGTGTCCCTGTCCTTGTGTCCCCTGTCCTTGTGTCCGTGTCCCTGTGCCTCTGTGTCCATGTGCCTCTGTATCCATGTCTACTTGTGTCCCTGTCCATGTGTCCGTGACCCTGTCCATGTGTCCCTGTGTCTGTGCCCATGCCCGTGTGTTCTTGTCCCTGTCCTTGTGTTCCTGTCCATGTGTCCCTGTGTCTGTGTGTCCATGTGTCCGTGTGTCCCTATGTCTCTGTCCCTGTCCGTGTGTCTGCGTGTCCGGGTGTCCGTGTCCCTCTGTGTCCGTGTGTCCCTGTCCCTGTCCGTGTGTCCCTGTCCCTGTGTCCCTGTCCGCGTGTCCGCGTGTCCATGTGTCCCTGTCCCTGTGTCCGTATGTCCCAGTGTCCGTGTGTCCCTGTCCTATGTCCGTATGTCCGTGTGTCCCAGTGTCCGCGTGTCCGTGTGTCCGTGTGTCCCTGTGTCCGTATGTCCGTGTGTCCATGTGTCCCTGTGTCCCTGTGTCCGTATGTCCGTGTGTCCGTGTGTCCGTGTGTCCGTGTGTCCCTGTCCCTGTGTCCGTATGTCCATGTGACCGTGTGTCCCTCTGTCCGTGTGTCCCGGCTCCGAGCGGGTTCCCGCGCCCTCCGCCGCGTGCTCGCGGTCCGGCCCTGTGGGCGTGTCCCGTTCCGGCCCCGCCCCGCACCTGGCCCGGCCCCGCCCCTGCCGCGGCCCCGCCCCTCCCGCCCCGCGGATGCTCCGGGGCAGCGGCGGCCGCGGTGCCGTGCGGGGCCATGGCGGCCCCGGACAGCTGCGTCAAGGTGGCCGTGAGGTGAGTGCGGGCACCGGCGCTTCCCGCGGGCCGCGCCGCGCCTCCCGGGCCGCGCGGAGCTCGGTGCTCCCGGCACCGGTTCCGAAAGGCGGGGCGGGCGCGGCAGCGGCGGCTGCGAGGCGGGGGGTGCTGGGTGCCCGCTCGGCTGCGACCCCCAGCCCGGGGCAGTGGGACCCCGCCGGGCCGGTCTGTGCCGCGCCCCCACCGCCCCGCCGCTCCCCTCCCCACCCCCTCCGCGCCGTTTCGGGATGTCTCCCCCCTCTCCCCACCGGCTCCGGCGCTCCTTCCCCCCGCCCGCCCCCATCCCCGGCGGAGGGCGAGGCCGGGACCCCCGGCTCCTCCACCTGCAGAGCCGGCGGCCCGCCCAGCCTGGGCAGCTCCCGGCTGCTGCGCGGGTGCCTTTGGCCTGTCCGAGGTGTCACCGGGATGCTGGGCATTGTGGGGGCTCCCTGCCCGCCCCCCCCCGCTGGGTGGTGGGAAGCGATGCGGTATCTCGGTGTCCTTTGTGCTGGGAACAATGCGCCTGCAGCCCCGCACCTCTCAGAGGAGCTGCTGGCGCCCTCGGAGCCCGCCGGGGCTCGGGGGGCTGCGGAGCTCGGGGGGCGTGGGCCGGACGAGGCCGAGCCCTGCGGGAGCGGTGACACCCCCCAGTGTCACCCCGGTCTTTGTGAGCGCCATGCCCGGCCCGGTGCGCGGTGGCGGGGCTGTGCCGCTCCCTGCCCCCGGGAGGAAGGAGTCCCCGCCGAAAGAGGGGACCCCAATCCTACGGAGAGGCACCGGACCCTCTGTCCCGCGGGGGATGGGACCGGCCGGGGCCGCGGTGGTGACGGGGCGGATGGGACCCCGTGGGAGCCCGTCCCGCAGCGAACACGCCGTGCAGCCCCCGCTCTGAGCCCCGCCGGCACGGGCAGGGCGGGCTGGGAGCTCGGGGGGCACTGCCCGCGCCCTGCCCGCTCGGAGCGGGAGCACAAAAGATGCTGCTGGTGCAGCGGCAGTGATGGAGGGAGAGCGGTGGGTGTGGGGCTGTGTGTGCGTGTGCACGCGGGTGTGCGGGGCTGTGTGCGTGTGCACCCGTGTGTGTGTGTGTGCACCGCGACACCTCCCCGCTCCCCCTGCCCCTCCATCCTGCTCGCCCTGGCTGCAGCCCCAGGCGATTTTTGCCGTTCTCCTCTGGAGAGGCCGAGGGTCGAGGCCAGGCTTGGCTGTGAAGGATGGGGGAGCTGCAGGAGTGGGGGCAGCCCCTGCTGCGGCTGCTGCTGCTGGGGTGGCTGCACAGGGGCAGGGGGCTGTGCCAGGATAGAGTGGCTGTGCCAGGACACTGACCCGGGAACCGATTAATGCCGACCATGGGGGTGGGGATTTCCTCCTGGCCGGACCTTTCCGTCTCCATCCTGCGTTTCTCTCGAGATGATGCCTTTGAACAGCATCCTGGCGATGGGGTGGGTGCCCCGCGGCATGGCGGCTGTGGAGTCCTTTCTGCGGGGCTCTCCTAATCCCTCCGGTCCCCTCCAGCCCTGGGGTCCTGGGCTGGCTGCTGCTTGGCTGGGGGACTGCAGTGGGGAGGTGGCTGGGGTATGCAGCATTGCGGTGGGGCTGGGGCCATCACGGTGAGGATCCAGGCAGGGGGGAGAGCTCCAGCCCTCTCACATGCCTTCCTTGAGCCAGCATCCCGCTCAGAGCAGCTGCTGAGAGCTGGGCACACGGCGGGATGTGCTGCTGGAGGTGAGTCGGGAGGACAAAGGAGCCGGGCTGGCAGCGAGGAGGCTGCAAACAAAGCCGTCAGGTTGTGACGCCGTGCAGGAAGGTGGCTCTGATGCTCAGCTGAGTGTGCCAAGGATGAGCTGCTCTCCCTGCAGACCACCCACCCACCTTTTCTGCCACAGCAGCCCCTGGGGGGCTGGGGCTGGGTCCCCTCCTGCCCCGGGCTTGGAGCAGAGCGAGGTTTTCCTTTGTCAGTGCTGGTGACACCCTGCCGGTGGAGCAGCCAGGCTGCAGGATTCTCTAAGACCCTTGAAGTAAACCTGCTCCAGATCCCACCTCTCTCAGCCATCAGAGCACAGAGGAGATGGAATGTTTCTGGGATGCAGCAGGACACGGATCAAAGCTCCCCTTTTGTCCCTTGATAATAACATGAATGGGCCAGCTGTGCTGTTTCTTTGGGGTCTCTGTGTCTTTCTTTGGGGTCTCTGTGTCTGTGCTGCTGGTGGGAGGGAGGTGGGACCTGGGGAAGGGCCAAGGACACTGGGAAGTGATGGTGGTGTTGCTGGGGGTGATGTCAAGAACTGACACAGCCATCAGGACCCATCTCTGTGGTCCCAGGGTGGGAGGATAGGGACAGTTGAACAGAGATGCTGATCTGTGCATCCCAGTTCCTGCTGATTGCCTTGGTCTGGCAGGAGAAGGTGGGAGAGATGCTGTGGTGTTTCACTGTCAGCCTCACAGGCTCCCATCTTCTCCTGGAGCCCCTTGTCTGCCCCATTTGCACTGCAAAGAGCCTGGGAGCTGAGCTGTGGGGACCTGGTTCAGGCTTCCCACGTGCTGGGAGGGAAATGGCTGGTACCTGCAGCAGTGCTGCTGTCAGCAGAAGCAAATGCAGGCCCAGCAGCTCCTCCTGGCCGTGGGGCTGATTTCTTCCTGTACCTTGTACCTGCAGCTCAGAGCTGCAGTGTCTGCAAGGGCAGGGCTGGATCCTGCCCTGGCCCTCACCCTCCCTGCCAGCAGGGTCTGCTCTGCTTGTCCCTTAGCCTGGAGTGTGACTTGTGAGTGTGACTTGTGTCTCCTGAGTCAGGTTCTGAGTGCCACTTAGAATCTGCCCCAATCTCCTGGGGCAGATTCTAAGTGTGACTTGTGTCTCCTGGGGCATGTTCTGAGTGTCCCTGTGTCTCCTGGGGTGGGTTCTGAATGACCCTGTGTCTCCTGGGGCAGGTTCCGAGTGTAAATCGTTTCTCCTAGGGCAGGTTCTGAGTGTAATTGTGTCTTCTGGGGCAGGTTCCCAATGTGACTTGTGTCTCCTGGGGCAGGTTCTGAGTGTGATGGTGTCTCCTGGGGCAGGTTCTGAAAGTCCCTGTGTCTGGTGGGGCAGGTTCTGAGTGTCCCTGTGTCTCCTGGGGTGGGTTCTGAGTGTCTCTCTGTGTCCTGGGGCAGGGTCTGAGTGTCTCTGTGTGTCCTGGGGCAGGGTCTGAGTGTCCCTCTGTCTCCTGGGGTAGGGTCTGAGTGTGATGGTGTCTCCTGGGGCAGGTTCTGTGTGTGTCCCTGTGTCTCCTGGCACAGGGTGTGAGTGTCTCTGTGTCTCCTGGGGCAGGGAGGAGCCAGCAGGGCTGGGCTGTGCCTCAGCCAGACCATGCCAGGGTAGCAGTGCCTGCAGGGAGGTGCCTCCTGCCGTGGTGGTGCAGAGCAGGGCCTGGGGGCCAACCCTCCTCAGGCAGCAGCCGCTGCTTCCTCCTTGTAGGTGACCTTCAAATGGGTGCCTGCAATGCAGCAGCTCCCCACTCTTGCCCTCTGTCCAGGAGGTTTGGTTTGAGGCTTGGCACAGGAATTTGAGGCTGGTGCCCCTCAGCTGCCCCTGTCCCCACAGCCCCTCCAGGTGCTGCCAGCTCCTACAACGACAGGGCACCAGGCCGTGGGACTGGCTGTGCTGCTTGCAGGAAGCAGAGCTCAGCCCAGTAGTTCTGCAGTGTCAGGCAGGGCTGATGGCATCTATTGACCCCCAAGCCATTAAACTGCTTGGCTGGAGGCCTGAGTGGCCTGGCTGGCTGCAGAGCTGCTCCCTGAGGGCACCTCCTGAGGGCTGCTTTGAGAGAGAGCAGCATCCCCTGTGCCAGAGCTGCCATGGCACTGAGCATGCCTGGCCTGCAGAGGAGACGCAGGAAACGGAGCTTGTGAAATTGGGGAAGGAAGTTGAGTCGTATTTCAAGTTTATTTAAACTCTGCAACCTCCAGTGCTCTGCTGCTCTCGCGGCCGCCCCGCTGCGATGCTCTGTGGCCCTCACCAGAGCCGTGTGTGGCTGGTGCCTCGGGGAGGGACTGCAGCTCCTCCTCAGAGCCCCTTCTCCTGATCTTCATCCACCCTCGGGGAGGGACTGCAGCTCCTCCTCAGAGCCCCCTCCCCTCATCTTCATCTACCCTCGGAGAGGGACTCATCTCCTCAGAGTCCCCCTCCCCTCATCTTCATCCACCCTCGGGGAGGGACTCCCAGCTCCTCCTCAGAGCCCCCTCCCCTCATCCTCACACACGCTCAGGGAGGGACTCTCATCTCCTCCTCAGAGCCCCCTCATCCTCATCCACCCTTCGGGGGGGACTCCCAGTTCCTCCTCAGAGCCCCCTCCCCTCATCTTCATCCACCCTCGGGGAGGGACTCCCAGCTCCCTCTCAGAGTCCCCCTCCCCTCATCTTTGTACACCTTCGGGGAGAGACTCCCAGCTGTTCCTCAGAGTCCCCCTCCCCTCATCCTCACACACGCCCAGGGAGGGACTCTCATCTCCTCCTCAGTCAGCTTCCCCTCATCCTCATCCACCCTCAGGGCGCTCCAGCCAAGAGGCTGAGCTGGCAGAGGCCTGGTGGTGGGATCAGCTGGGCTCCAGCCCTGCCAGGGTGCTGGCACCTCTGGTGCCCCATGGCTGGGGCTCTCTGCCTGCTGGGATACTGGGATGCCCTCCGTGAGCCCAGAGTGTCTGCTGCCAGCTGGGGTCACTCACTGAGGAAGTGAAGCTGGAGCCCTTCCACATCATGTTCTGGGGTGGATTTGGGTCCAGGGGAAAGGTGGTGTGAACCCAATTTGTGCCACTGTTCGTGCTGCCCGGGGGCTCCAGTGGGCAGAGGGAGGATGCTGCGCACCATCCCCTGCTGCCCTCCATGCCATGCTGCCCTCCATCCCCTGCTGCCCTCCATCCCCTGCTGCCCTCCATCCCCTCTCTGCTGCTTCTGCTGCTGTGCCTTGGAGCCCTCTGGTGAGGTCTGGGGGGCCCTGGCTCCTGCCAGCTTTGGCTGGTGTTGGCCTGGCTTTGCTCAGCTGTTAGAGGCGTGCAGGGAGAGATAAGGCAATCAATTCCACCCCAAGGCACGGGATGTGACTGTCTCCGGGAGGGGGAGGGGAAGGGGGGAGGGGAGCAGCCCATCCTGGTGCTGGGCACAGCCCTGGGGTGCCCTGTCTGCCATCTGCAGGGTCAGGGGCAGCCCTGATCCCCACAGGAGCCTGCTCCATCCTCAGGGTGCTGGACACAGCCCTGGGGTGCCCTGTCTGCCAACTGCAGGGTCAGGGGCAGCCCTGATCCACAGAGGGAAAGATCTGAGGAGGCTGCTCCATCCTCAAGGTGCTGGGCTGGCAGACTGCTGCTGTGGGCACCCCAGCCCCTTCCTCTCCAGCCTTTGTACCTGCTGAGGGCAGCTCAGCCATGGCAAAGGGCCCTGCCCCATCCTGTGGGTGTTTTGCTGCTGGGTGAAGCCACCAGACATGCTGCTGCTCTGCTTTCACTCTGGGGTTTTGAAGCCTGCCGTGACTCAGGGCTGTGTGTTCATTCCCAGAGCAGGGCACAGCGGCTCCCCAGCCTGGACGGAGCTTTTGGGGAGCACGCTGGGCTCTGGGGGTGCTGAGCCCAGCTGTGGGCTCTGTGCCTGCCTTCAGCCAGGCTCTCAATGGGATTTACAGCACAAATGTTTAGAGGGGATGCAGATGTGTGAGGGGGGAGCAGGGCTGCACCCCGGATGTGCCAGCGCCCACAGAAAGCAGCTGGGGCAGGGTTTGGGGCCTGCACGCAGCACCCATGGCAGGGAGTCAGCTGAGCACCCTGCGGCCTCAGCAGGGCCCAGGGCCTCCCAAGGATCAGCCCGAGGACGGGGCCAGCTGCTGCCTCAGCGCTGAAATTGGAGGCAGGAGAAAATTGCAGATGAAGCCCCAAACAAAGCTGTCAGAAACATGGCTCCTGGCCCCCGGGGAGGGAAGGTGATATCCTCTGTGAGCCCTCTGTGAATCGCAGAGCCAGGCCTGGCCTGTGCTGCGCTGCTGCTCTGCTGGGGGCGGGGGTGGCCCTGGTGGTCCCACAGGGCTGTTTCCTGCTGGAGGCTGTCAAAACACCCGATGGCACTGCTTAAACAGCCGGGTTTGGGATGTGCTGGATTGTGAGGGTGATTCCACTGGTTAAACAGCCGGGTTTGGGATGTGCTGGATTGTGAGGGTGATTCCACTGGTTAAACAGCTGGATTTGGGATGTGCTGGATTGTGAGGGTGATTCCACTGGTTAAACATCTGGCAGGTTTGGGATGTGCTGGATTGTGATTCCTCTGGTTAAACAGCTGGCAGGTTTGGGATGTGCTGGATTGTGAGGGTGATTCCACTGGTTAAACAGCCAGCAGGCTTGGGATGTACGGGATTGTGAGGGCACTGGTTAAACAGCCAGCAGGTTGGGATGTGCTGGATTGTGAGGGTGATGCCACTGGGGTCAGCTGCAGGAGATCAGTCTGCAAGGCCTTCCTCTGCACCCTGGGCAGCTGCTGATGGGTTTTACTTTGGCTGGGTGGAAGGGACAGTGCCTGGCACCTGCCTGGCACCCCTTCCCTCTCTGGGCAGAGCAGGAGGCAGCACCTGCCTGGCACCCCTTCCCTCTCTGGGCAGAGCAGGAGGCAGCACCTGCCTGGCACCCCTTCCCTCTCTGGGCA
>CM019925.1:1944839-1989748 GCA_009764595.1 Geothlypis trichas | reverse complement strand
GCAGTGTCTGTGAGTCCTGCAGTGGAGCAGCAGTGTCTGTGAGTCCTGCAGTGGAGCAGCAGTGTGTGTGAGTCCTGCAGAAGGGCAGTGTCTGAGAGTCCTGCAGAGGGACAGCAGTGTGTGTGAGTCCTACAGAGGGGCAGCAGTGTCTGTGAGTCCTGCAGAGGGACAGCAATGTCTGTGAGTCCTGCAGAGGGGACAGTGTCTGTGAGTCCTGCAGAGGGACAGCAATGTCTGTGAGTCCTACAGAGGGGCAGCAGTGTCTGTGAGTCCTGCAGAGAGACAGCAGTGTCTGTGAGTCCTGCAGAGGGCCAGTGTCTGTGCAAAGGGGCAGTGTGTGTGCAGAGGGGCAGTGTCTGTGCAAAGGGGCAGTGTGTGTGCAGCCCTGCAGAGGTGCAGTGTGTGTGCAGAGGGGCAGTGTCTGTGCAGTCCTGCAGAGGTGCAGTGTGTGTGCAGAGGGGCAGTGTCTGTGCAGTCCTGCAGAGGGGCAGTGTGTGTGCAGAGGGGCAGTGTCTGTGCAGTCCTGCAGAGGGGCAGTGTGTGTGCAGGTCCAGCTCTGCTCCCACATTCCCAGGCAGGGGTTGGGTGCAGTGGGTGGGGTGGGATGGGATGGGTGGGTCAGGCTCTGCCCAAGCCAGGAGCCAGCTCAGCCTCGCCTGTCCCAGTCCCATCTGCAAGTCCAGGGCTGGGGACAGCTTTTGGGCTGGGTGGTGCTTTGCTTCAAACGGTGAGGACTGTCTTGTCTTGTCGTGGTTTTGCATTTTGCATTTCAAGCCTTTGTAGTGTGGTTTGATGTGTCTGTGTCGGAGTGAGCGGGGCTGTGCTGGCCTGGCTGCCCTGGCTCTGCCAGGCTGGGGCTGATCCGGTGCCACAGCCCCTGTCTGTGCCCAGCCCTGCCCGGGCAGTGGGGAGGATGAGCCAGCGCAGCCATGAGGGGCTGGGGGCAGTTCTGGGTGCAGGCTCTGTGTGCCCAGCCCTGCCTGGCACCCATTCATGGAGGTGCCTGGGGTGTTTCTGGGTTGTGTCACCTCCTGGAGGTGCCTGATGGTGTTTCTGGGATGTGTCACCCCCTGTTCTCGGCTGCAAACAGGTCAGGGTTGTGGCTGGCTGCAGGAGCTGAAGCATCCCCTGCTCTGTATGCTCTGTGCTACAGGCAGAGCTGCTGTCTGTCCCCTGTCTGCATGAGCCACGTTTGTCTTGAGCTGGAAGGGACCCATGGGGTTCGCTGGCTCCAGCTCCTGGTCCTGTGCAGGACACCCCAGCAGTCCCATCCTGTGCATCCCTGACAGCATTGTCCAAACACTCCTGGAGCTCTGGCAGCCTCAGGACCATGTCCAGCACCTCTGGGAGAGGAACCTTTCTCTAATTCCCAGTCCTGGTACAGCTCCAGCTGTTGTGTTGGGTCCTGTCACTGTCACAGAGAGCAGAGATCAGAGCTGCTCCTCGTGAGGAGGCTGCAGACCTTGTTAGATCTGACCTCAGGCTGCTTTTGTCCAGTCTGAACAAGTCAAGTGACCTCAACTACTTCTCATATGGCTCCTCAAGGCCCTTCACCATTTTTATGCCCCCCTCTGGACACTCCCTGATACCTTTCTGTCCTTCTTACACTGTGGTGCCCCAAACTGCACCCAGCACTCCAGGTGAGGCTGCAGCAGTGCAGAGCAGTGGGGAGCTGTATTTTCCCCCTGCTGGACTAGGCACACTCTGGAGCATGGCTCAGAGGATGGGCTGTGCTCTCATCCTCAGGGCCACACTGGCATCCCCCAAGCCTGTGCTGCCCTCACCCTGCTTCTCTTCCCGTAGGATCCGTCCTCAGCTGCCCAAAGAGAAGATAGAGGGATGTCACATCTGTACCTCAGTGACGCCTGGCGAGCCCCAGGTGCTGCTGGGCAAGGACAAGGCCTTCACCTATGACTTTGTCTTTGACCTGGACACGTGGCAGGAGAGGATCTACACCACGTGCATGGGGAAGCTCATCGAGGGCTGCTTCGAGGGCTACAATGCCACTGTGCTGGCCTATGGGCAGGTATGGGCTCTGCCCTCAGTGTGGGCTCTCCAGGGAGGCTGAGAGGGCACCTGGGGAGGCTGAGGAAGGTAGAGGGTGTGGAGTATTGATATATTACCAATATAGCCAGACGGGATGTGCCTGAGCTTGTCTGGCCCTGCTGCTGAACCAAACAGTGGCACTGTGGTGTTTCACCCCACAGACACTTGGCTGCCTGGGTGTGTGGTGTTTCACCCCCCAGACACTTTGGGCTGGCTGGGTGTGTGGTGTTTCACCCCAGGGACACTTTGGGCTGGCTGGGTGTGTGGTGTTTAACCCCACAGACACTTTGGGCTGGCTGGGTGCTGCAGTTGGCACATGGGGACAAGTCCAGGCCTGCAGGAGCTCTGGTGGTGCTGGGATGGAGCTTCCCCCCATAACAGGGGCTGCTCCTCAGGTTTCCCTCTGTGGAGAAGCTTTAAGGCCATGGTGAAGGAAAGGAGTTGGTTCTGATGGAGGGTTTGGATCCAGAGCTTTATTCTGGCCCACAGGGCTCTGAATGCAGCAGCAGCTCCACCAGAACTCCCTGAGCCCGTGGCTGCTGCTCCTTTGAACCCCGAGGAGAGGGGCAGGGAAGGGGCAGGGAGGCACCAAGCAGGGACAGGAGGGGAGGGACAAAGGGACAAAGGACACCTGGATGGCCCAATGCCCCCCAGGGGTAGAGGGCATCCTTTGAATCTGCCAATCACTCGGTGCCTTCTGGAATTCCAGGATTGACAGACAGTGCTGGGAGGGGAAAGGAGAGGTGATTGATACACCTGAGAGGGAATTTTCAAGGGAGGGACCCAGGGTTCTGAGGTAAACCCTGAAATCACAACACAACAGAGGAGGATCTCACCCAGGAACCTGCAGTCCTTGGGTGACCCAGCACTCTGCCCAGGCTGAGAGGGTCTGCAGAGTGAGGACATGGATGCAGTCAGCTCTGGAGCAGCAGGGCTTTCCTGCTTGTTCAGCCTCTGAAAGTGACATGGAAATTAGGAAAAGTGAAATTACTAAGGAAATAGTGGATCATGAGACAGAACTTATATTTGTACCCTGTTCGGAGATGAGATCCTGGGTGTGGAGAGAACAGAGTTGTCCCTGGTTGGGTGAGAGCTGGGAGCAGGGGTGGCAGGGCTGGGAGTGTGGGGCTGATGTGTCACTGGGGGTCACAGTGGCGTTTGGGGAGCCTGAAGTATCAGAGGGAGAATATGGGGTGTATTGGGCAGAGCTGAGCCTGGGAGGGCCCAGCCAGCTCCTCTCCCTGTCTCTGCACAGACTGGAGCAGGGAAGACCTACACCATGGGCACTGGCTTCGACATGAGCATCTCGGAGGAGGAGCAGGGCATCATCCCCCGGGCCATCAGCCACCTCTTCAGCGGCATCGAGGAGCGGCGGCGCGCGGCGCAGAGCCAGGGCCTGGCAGCGCCCGAGTTCAAAGTCAGCGCCCAGTTCCTGGAGGTGAGAGGAGAATGGCAGTCTGGGGGACACCATGGCCCTACCCTGCCCTTGCTCCTGTGCCTTGGGGGCAGGGGTGGCCTTGGGTGGGAGGAGGGGGTGGCAGGGCTGGGAGTGTGGGGCTGATGTGTCACTGGGGGTCACAGTGGCTCAGCATCCAGTTCCTCGAGGTAGGTGGGTAATGGCAGGTCTGGGGGACACCATGGCCCTGCCCTGTCCTTGCTCCTGTGCCTTGGGCTCCTCCAGATCTCCTGACAGAGCTGGCCCCTGTGACAGGCGTGGGACTGTGTGCTGGTGCAGTGGGGATTTGAAGCACCTACATAGCTACAAAGTGGGTAGAGGGAGCTCCCACCATGGGGAGGGGTCTTATGGCTTGGTCACCTGGGGATCCAGGGGCTCTGGGCTGTCTTACCCCTGTTTGAGGTCAAGGATAGCCCACTCTGGGCTGTATTACCCTGTTTGAGGTCAAGGATAGCCCTCTCTGGACTCTATTATCCTGTTTGAGGTCAAGGATAGCCCTCTCTGGGCTCTATTACCCTGTTTGAGGTCAAGGATAGCCCTTTCTTCTCCTCCTGTTTCACTGAGAACTCTGGAACAGAGTTCCCAGTGAAACAGGAGGAGAAGAAAGTGCCACTCTTAGGTGGGGAGGGGGGTTTGGGGAAGGACTGGGCAATTTTCCATGTCCTTTGTTGCATCTCTGACCTTGAGAATGCATCCTCTCCTGCCTCTGCCCTGGCTTCTCCTGTTCTAAACCTCTTCCATTAACTGCTTCATTCCCTTGAGAAGTTTATCCTGGGAAGCACATGGACCTTGTGTGTTGGCAGCATTTTTACTGGAGGTTGCTCCTGGGCTGAAAAAGCAAAGAGGTGAGAGTGGGAACTGTTTTAAGGCCCCAGTGAGAAAGCACAGGGTGGTGCTGAGGAAAGCTGAACCCCAAACAAGCTTCATCTGGTTGAGGTTTTGAGAGGAGATGGGCAGGGAGGGGCCCTGTGCTGTGATCTTGCCTCCTGGTGGCTTTGTTGGCCATCACATCTGGCTGTCTTCGGATGCTGATGGCTTGGAGAGGGCCCAAAGTCACTTCTTCCCACTTATGTCTCCATCTGCAGAGCCCCTGTTGTGTCCTCCCATTCCCATCACTTGGCCTGTCCAAGCTCCTGGTTTTCTGCCCAGGGGCTTCTCTTTAGGGATCCTTTGTGCTGGGGTGGAAATGGGGACAGTTTCCTGCCTGTCCTGAAGTCCTGCATGGCTAAAGCAGCACATGGCCACATCAGGCACTGGTCACCAGCCCTGCTGTCCTGGCAGGGGCACAGGACTTGTTCTGGCTGATCCCTGTCTTGTGACTTTGCTGCTGGGAGCAGGTTCTGGGAGGGTTTAAACCCTGGAGGAGCCTGGTGGCACCAGGGGCACCAGGGATGGATTAGTCTGATCCCTTGGGCTGGCCAGGAACCTGCAGTCCTGGGGTGACCCAGCACTCTGCACTGGGATGTGGGTGCAAGAGTGACACTGAGTGGTGGCAGCAGGGGACACATGGGCAGGGGTGTCCCTCCAGCCCAGGCTGAGAGGGGCTGCAGAGTGAGGATAAGGATGGAGTGAGCTCTGGGGCACAGGGGTTTCCTGCTTGTTCAGCACTCCCTTTTCCCTGTACACCTGACAGAGATGCCTTGAGCTGTGATGAGGGTGGGGTTTCACTGGCTCCTGTGGCCAGGTGAGCCAGGAGGGTCAGGGGATGTGCAGCTCCTGGGTGTCTGCTCAGTGGAGCTGCTTGTGTGCACCAGAACTGGGCAGGTTTGGGCAGCAGAGACTGATCCAGACTGCAGCTCAGGGCTTTGCATGGCAAGCTCTGGAGCACCAGTCTGATGAGGAGTGGCTGAGGGAACTGGGGGGCTCAGCCTGGAGAAGAGGAGGCTCAGGGGGATCTTTCTCTCTACAGCTCCCTGACAGGAGGGTGGGGATGGATGGGGGTCGAGCTCTGCCCCCAGGGACAAGGAGCAGGAAGAGGGGAAACAGCCTCAAGTTGTGCCAGTTGAGGTTTAGGTTGGATATTAGGAAAAATTCCTTCCCTTGATAATCTTAGAGGGCTTTTCCAGTCTGAAGGGTTCCACAATTCTGTGCTTGTGCCTCCTCTGGTACACATGCACCAGAGTCACCATCCCTGGAGGTGGTCAGAAGATGTGTGGGTGTGGCATTTGGGGACATGGTTTAGAGGTGAACATGGCAGTGCCAGGGTAAATGGTTGGACTTGATGATCTTAGAGGGCTTTTCCAGTCTGGAGGATTCCACAATTCCGTGCTTGTGCCTCCTCTGGTGCACATGCACACACCCCAGCTCCCTGCTCAGCCTTGCAGGCAGGGTGAGCACACACAGCAATGGGGGAGTGGCAGCAGGGTGCCAGGGGGCAGCTCCTGCCAGTCCAGCAGTGCCAGGGGGCAGCTCCTGCAGTGCCAGGGGGCAGCTCCTGCCGGTCCTACAGTGCCAGGGGGCAGCTCCTGCCAGTCCTGCAGTGCCAGGGCAGCTCCTGCAGTGCCAGGGGGCAGCTCCTGCCAGTCTTGCAGTGCCAGGGGCAGCTCCTCCCGGTCCTGCAGTGCCAGGGGGCAGCTCCTGCCAGCCCTGCAGTGCCAGAGGGCAGCTCCTGCCAATCCTGCAGTGCCAGAGGGCAGCTCCTGCAGTGCCAGGGCAGTTTCTGCCGGTCCTGCAGTGCCAGAGGGCAGTTCCTGCCAATCCTGCAGTGCCAGAGGGCAGCTCCTGCAGTGCCAGGGGGCTGCTCCTGCCAGTCCTGCAGTGCCAGGGCAGTTTCTGCCGGTCCTGCAGTGCCGGAGGGCAGCTCCTGCCAGCCCTGCAGTGCCAGGCTGGAGCAGCCTGATGCTTCCCCTGCTCACCCCACACCACTGCTGCCCTGCCCAGCTGTACAACGAGGAGATCCTGGACCTGTTTGACAGCACCCGTGACCCCGACTCGCGCCACCGCAAATCCAACATCAAAATCCACGAGGATGCCAGTGGGAGCATCTACACCACGGGGGTCACCTCACGCCTCATCAGCTCCCAGGATGAGGTGGGTGCAGCGTGGGGCACACACAGAGCAGGGGTGGCAGCTGGGTGCCACTGGCCAGGGAGGTGCTGTGTGGGGACAGCTTGGTGGGAGGATGTCAGAACTCAGTGCATCCCTCTGGGTGTCCAGAGTTGCTGAGGGGGGCTCAGAGACCCTGGCACACAGCCCAGAGCACCTGGGGATTTAATTATGACCCATGGAGCAAATTACCAGCTTTGTATGAAGGCCTGAAAGTCACAGAAGTTTAAATAATGTAATAATAAAATTATCACCAGGTGAAAGGGTAGATTTTGATTTTTAGAATGAGGGTTTTGGGGAGAAGCTGGAGGAACTTGGGTGTGTCCAGCCTTTCTTCTTCTTCTTCTTTACCTCCATCTTCTGCTGTGATGCTGGCACTTTGAGATTAGTTTAGAATAGAAGCTCACTATCTAACATAAGTGATAAATATTAGAAAGTAATTGTAAATATGTTATACATAGTTTGTAGTATAAAAAGACAACACTGCCCTGAGGGTGGTCAGAGTGCCTTTGGCTGCCCTGCTGAGTGGACCTCGGCTGAGCAGGAGAAAAATTTTATTGATAAGATATAATAAACAGCTGTAAGAACAAAAACTGAAGAACTCCAGCTCGTTCTTCAGATGTGCAGGCTGAAACAGAGACTTTTCACATATGGCAGAGCTGCAATTAACAGCAAAACTCCTGAGAGGGGGAGATCTCTCCCAGGGTGGGAGTGCAGTCCTGGGGGTGTTCTGGAAAAGGTCAGCGTGTCCACTGAGCTGCACTGGGTCTGTCCTGACTCCCTAGAAGGGTGCTTTAAGGTTTCCTTCTCCCTGGTGTTGTTGCAGCTGATCCAGTGCCTAAAGCAAGGAGCTCTTTCCCGCACCACAGCCAGCACCCAGATGAACGTGCAGAGCTCCAGATCCCATGCCATCTTCACTATTTACCTGTGCCAGACAAGAGTGTGTGCCCGCCCAGAGCTGGTGAGATGTGCTCCTGCCTCTTGGCCAGGCTGTTCTTGGGTTCCATGCCCAGGTGATGCATGGAGTTCCCTTGGGAAGGGGAGAGGGTTTGAAGTCTAAGAGAAGCAGGGATTTTTCTTTCCAGTCATAGCCTGCATTAATGGAGCTGAGGCTGAGGTGATCCTAGGCAGGATGGCTCAGAGCAAGCTGCTCTTGGGATGCTGTCCCCATCTCTGAGGGGCTGGATATGGAGGGTGAATGCTCAGACTCTGGTTGATGTCTGAGTGAAGGCCAGGGAGCCTCTGGGGCGCTGACCCCTGGTGTGTCCCTGGCTGCAGGTGAATGAGGAGGTGAGCAGCCTTCTGGATGGATCCCAACCCGCTGCTGAGTACGAGACCTTGACAGCCAAGTTTCACTTTGTGGACCTGGCTGGCTCGGAGAGGCTGAAGCGGACGGGTGCCACGGGCGAGAGAGCCAAGGAGGGCATCTCCATCAACTGTGGGCTGGTAGGGCTGCACTGCTGGGCAGGGGGGGTGCCAGGGCAAGCCTCTGACACTTCTGGGTGTTGCCTGGAGCTGCCCTGGGCTGTTGGGGTACTGCTGTCGTGGCTGGGGTTTGTGCTGCCTGTGCCTGATGGGGAGAGCATGCACAGTGCCAGTGGTGGGAGCACAGCTCTGCTGCCAAGGGAGTCTCCTGCTGTGGGCAGGGGTGCAGCTGGGCACAGGGGTGCAGCTCCCCAAAGGGTGAGATCTGCTAATCAGAGCTAAAAATCCCACTCTGGGGCTTGATGCTTCTTCTCAGAGCAGCATGGAGAGAGGCACAGCCCAGGCTGAGGGGAGCCTCACGCCTGCCCCTTGTGCAGCCCAAACTGTGCTACAGTGTGTGCCCCAGGCCTGAGGGGCTGTGTCCTCAGCCAGGGCTGAATCTGGGGGGCTTCCCTTTGTTGGTAGCTGGCTTTGGGGAATGTCATCAGTGCCCTTGGAGACCAGAGCAAGAAGGTCGTGCACGTGCCCTACCGCGACTCCAAGCTCACCCGCCTGCTGCAGGATTCCCTCGGGGGCAACAGGTAAGGGGGTCCCGGGGGGGCTGAGCTTGGGCTGAGGGCTGCAGGGGCTGTCCCCCTGCCCATGGGGCTGAAGGGGCTCTGGAGCTATGGAGGAACTGTCTCAGAACTCCAGTGGCTGCGTGGTGAGGGAGAGATGCCTTCTTCCAGGCACAGCATGACTTTGCAATGTAAAGACATCATCAGCCTCCGGTGCAATTAGCAGCTTTGGCAGAATCAGCTGATGCAAAACCCTCCTGAGCCCTGACAGATCTGGGACTCGGCAAGTGTTGGTGCCCAGAATGGGATTGAATTGGGATTGATTCCCTGCCTCTTCTCTAAAGAAGGAGGCACTGAGGAAGGGCTGCCTTTCCCCAGTGCTGTGTGATGTGCTTGAGGGATCTTGTGGGTGCTCTGGCTGCTCTAGCTCTGGGAGGGATGAGCCCAGTTCATAGCTTGTTTTAAAACCCAGAAGGGCCCAGGATGGGCTCCCATCCAGGATGGGTGTCTGGGGGTGCTGAGCCCTGAGTTTGTACCTGCTGGGTTGCTGAGCTGTGCAGGGACTGTCTTTCACCCTGCCCTTGCATCCTCAAGCCAAACCATCATGATTGCCTGTGTGAGCCCCTCTGACCGGGATTTCATGGAGACCCTGAACACGCTCAAGTACGCCAACCGCGCTCGCAACATCAAGAACAAGGTGGTGGTGAACCAGGACAAGACGAGCCAGCAGATCAGCGCCCTGCGCGCCGAGATCGCCCGGCTGCAGATGGAGCTCATGGAGTACAAGGCCGTGAGTGGGGCCAGGTCCTGCTGTAGCCAGCAAGGGAAGCACTGCAGCCAGCTGCTCACTGCCCCACAGTGGCATGGGGTGTCCCTGCTGAGAGCAGGTTTGCCAGATAGCTCAGTCCTTTATGGGGACAGACTGCCCAAAACCCAAGCAGCTCTCAATCACTGGCTGCCTTTAGCAAGCCTTAGGGATATCAGCTCTTTAGTGATTATCAGCTCTTTTGAGTTCAGCTCTTTTGCTTGCTAAGGCACCACTGGCTGGCTGGCAGATGCAGAGAGAGGAGAAGGCTGCTCTGGAGTTCCACAGTGATGTCTTTATTGGGGGTCTGTGAAGGGCTTCAGCCAGGGCTCTTCTAACCAGAATGGGCTACACCAGCCCATTATATAGAGTATAGGGGTATCCAGAATTGTCCAATAGCAGGGGTTAAGGAGAAGTGACCCATGGGGTAAGCAGGGGTCCAAAAGGTGGAAGACAGGGCCTTGCCATGACCTGGCATTTCCTGTCTTTAGGCCTCTGCTCTCCACGGGGCCCTGTGACAGTGTTCACAGGGGTCTTAGGATGAGAGAAGAGATGAGGATTTGACTCTGTGTTTCAGAAGGCTGATTTATTATTTTATGATATATATTACATTAAAACTATACTGAAAGAATAAGAGAAAGGATTTCATCAGAAAGTTAACCAAGAACAGAAAAGGAAAGAATGATAACAAAAGTTTGTCTGTGATTGGCCATTAATTAGAATCAACTACATGAGACCAATCACAGATTTACTTGTTGCATTCTACAGCAGCAAATAACCATTGTTTACATTTTGTTCTTGAGGCTTCTCAGCTCCTCAAGAGGAAAAATCCTAAAAAAAGATTTTTGATGAAAGATGTCTGTGACAGGGCCCTAGCAAGCCTATGGCCTGCTACGATGGGGGAGAGAATTGGGAGAGTAACAGTGGGAAAACTCCTTGGTTTAGATACAGTTTAAGAAGTAAAGCAAACCAAGGAACTCATTCCCCTTGTCCCATCACATGGAGGTGTTCAGCCATGCCCAGCCCAGCAGAGCTCTGTCAGGTGTAACAGTGACTTGGGGCAGCACTCCAGGCATCCCCTGTTTCTTCTTCCTTCCCCCAGCTTTATATGCTGAGCATCACATCCTGTGGTTTGGGATATCCCTGTGGTCAGTAAGGGACAGCTGTCCTGGCTGTGTCCCCCCTGCTCCTTGTGCACCCCTGGCCCAACGCTGGTGGGGCAGAACAGCTCCTGACTCAGCAGGAGCTAAATCATCCCTGTGGGATCAGTGCTGTTCTCAGCACAGATCCCAAACCCAGCACCACACAAAAGCTGCTGTGAGGAAAATTAACTCCACCAAAGGCAAATCCAGCTGATGGAGCAACCCTGGTGAGGGGGCAGAGACAGGTGCAGAAAGGCCCCTCCTTGTGTTTGAATTGGGGCAGGTTTAGTGGGACAGACCCATCCCCTGGCCCCTAGGAGAAACTGCTAGGAGGAGTCAGGAGGCTTAAGAAACAGGATCTCAGCTCAGGACCTTGGCCAGGTTTGGGGGTGGCAAGGCAGGGAGAAGCCCTGAAGCCTCTCTGACCCTCTGCATGTTCAACTCACGCTCTCCTGGTCCCTGGGTTTGTTCCTGCTCTCTGTGTGGGGCTGCCCCCAGGGATGCAGTGGTGGGTCTGTGTGCCCCGGGTGGGTCTGTGTGCCCTGGGTGGGTCTGTGTGCCCCGGGTGGGTCTGTGTGCCCCGGGTGGGTCTCCATGTCCCAGGTGGGTCTGGGTGCCCCAGGTGGGTCTGTGTGCCCCAGGTGGGTCTCCATGTCCCAGGTGGGTCTCCATGCCCCAGGTGGGTCTCCATGTCCCAGGTGGGTCTCCATGTCCCAGGTGGGTCTGTGTGCCCCGGGTGGGTCTCCATGTCCCAGGTGGGTCTGGGTGTCCCAGGTGGGTCTGGGTGCCCCAGGTGGGTCTCCATGCTCCAGGTGGGTCTCCATGCCCCAGGTGGGTCTGTGTGCCCCAGGTGGGTCTCCATGTCCCAGCTGGGTCTCCATGCCCCAGCTTGCCCTGCCCTCAGGGGCTCCCCTCCTGTGCCCCCAGGGCAAGCGGGTGATCGGGGAGGATGGCACGGAGGGCTACAGTGACCTGTTCCGGGAGAACGCCATGCTGCAGAAGGAGAACAGCGCGCTGCGCATGCGCGTCAAGGCCATGCAGGAGGCCATCGACGCCATCAACAGCAGGGTCACCTACCTCATGAGCCAGGAGGCCAACATGATGCTGGCCAAAGCAGGTGGGGCTGGGCTGCTACATGGCATGGGGGCCGGCCCGGGCAGCAGCTGGGCCGGAGGCTGTGGCACAGCAGGGTGTGCCTCTCTCAGCGGTGTCTGTGCGCTGCAGGTGACGGGAACGAAGCCATTGGTGCCCTGATCCAGAACTACATCCGCGAGATTGAGGAGCTGAGGTGAGCGGGCACACTGCTGGGGGGCCTGGGCTCCTGGGGCCAGGGGCTGGGGTGAGTGCTCACACAGCTCAGTGCCTCCAGTGTGGCTGGGGTGGACTGTAAGCACTGCTGCTACCCAGGGTGGAAGGAGCCCCAGCCTTGGTGGCAGGCAGTGCTTTGGCTACTGTTGTCCTTGGTGTGGGCATTGATGGAGGGGGAGGTCCTGTTTGAAGTGCCAGTGACTGCTACTTCCCAGAGGTGGGTCAATGCCAGTCTTCTGCTCGATCCTGGTACCCTGTCTGGCAGCACTGTGGCTTTCTGACCCATCATTAGGGGGAGTGGCTTAGTGGTGACTCACACCATCCAAGCACATCATGTTCAGTCTGTAGAAGACTCTGGGGAGACCCTAAGCCCCTTCCACTGCCTAAAGGAGGCTCATAAGAAAGGGAGAGTGCTGGATTTTTTTTTTTTTTTTAGCATGGATGGATAGTGATAGCACAAGGGAAAATGGCTTTAAACTAAAAGTGGAGAGATTTAAATTAGAATTTAGGAAGAAATTCTTCCCTGTGAGGTGGTGAGGCAGTGGCACAGTTTGCCTAAAGGAGCTGTGGTTATTCCCCATCTGTTAGTGTATGGAGCTTGGAGCAGCCTGGTCTAGTGGAAGGCGTCCCTGCCCCTTCCATAGCAGCAATGTGGAACGAGATGAGGTTTAAGGTCCCTTCCAGCCCAAACCACTCTGCGATTCTAAACCCAGGCAAGACCCGCTGTAGAGCCTGCGGGATGGTCCCTGTTGGACTGTGCTGTTTGCACTCCCCAGGACGAAGCTGCTGGAGAGCGAGTCCATGAACGAGTCCCTGCGGCGCAGCCTCTCGCGGGTCTCTGCGCGGGGCCCGTTCCCCGTGGGCTCCTCGCCGGGCGCGGGCCTGGCTGGGATCTGCAGCCCCGCGGCTGCCCTGGACACCGAGGGCCTCCGACGTGCTCCGGAGGGCCAAGCAGGACCTGGAGCGCCTCAAGAAGAAGGAGCGGCGGCAGCAGAGGAAGAGGTGAGGGGAGGTGTTGGCAAGGGGGAGGTGTTGGGAAAGAGAAGGTGTTGGCAAGCAGGGCGCCCAGTCTGTCCCTCTGGGATTATGTGTCCTGCTTCTCCGGCTCTGCTACAGCCAGAGCCTGCACGCCTGTGTTCCCCCCAGGCCTGCCTGTCCTTGGTCTTCTGTTCCCCATCATGTGATTCCAGAGGCTGTTTTCCCCCAAAGAGTCCAAAAGCAGCAGGGAGGGGAGGGTGGCCCAGCAGAATCTGCTTCAGGCCTCTCTCATGCTGGGACTCACCAGCTCCCCTCCGTTCCCCCCAGCCCTGTCTGTCCTTGGTCTCCTGTTCCCCATCACGTAATTCAGAGGCTGTTTTCCCCTAAAGGGTCCAAAAGCAGCAGGGAGGGGAGGGTGGCCCAGCAGAAGCTGTTTCTGGTCTCTCTCATGCTGGGACTCACCAGCCCCCCTCTGTTCCCCCCAGCCCAGAGAAAGAGGCGTTTAAGAAGAGGCAGAAATTGCAGCAGGACAATGGGGAGGAGACAGATGAGAATGAGGTGGAAGAGGTGAGTGGGCATCACGTTCACACTGTGGGGGTCTCTGAGTGGTGGAGCACTGAAATTGTCGCACATGGGACAGGGACCAAGCTGAGCCTGGCCCTGAAGCAGGGTGGAAGGGTCACTCTGCTGAGGACTCCATGCTGGAGCAGGGCAGAAGCTGAGTACCCCCCAGTCAGCCTGGATGTAGAATGAGGAGTCCATGTGATTTTGGATTCAATCAGCATAGATGAAGAGAGGTCAGCTAGGAAGGGATGAATGGGTCAAAGTGCTGTTCCTCTCAACAGGATGTGCTGGGGGTTCAGAAATGGTGCTGCAGCCCCTGGGCATCCTGTGTGGGAGGCTGAGTCCCACTTGGGGGGCTGTGGCCCATTGCTGTAGGGTGAGCTCAGGTTTGGAGGAGGGGGAAGCTGTGGGGAGAAGGACAGACCATCCTGCTGGCTGAGATCAGGCACTCATCTCTTAGGAGGAGGAAGAACAGGATGAGAGTGGCTGTGAGGAAGAGGATGGGCGTGAGGATGAAGATGAGGACTCAGCCAGTGAAGAGAGCCTGGTGGACTCGGACTCAGATGCAGAGGAGAAGGGTAAAGTGGAGATCTGTGTGCAGCCATGGGCATGGAGGGGCACTTGCTGGCATCTCTGGCAATGAGCTGTGCCCTTGGGGAGGCAGAGCCCACCGTGCCCCAGGGCTGCTGCAGTGCTCCTTCAGTGCTGCTGCTCCCCAGCAGTGGGGGTTCCCATCAGCTCCTCTGCCCTCTCCATGTGCCAGTGGGGCCATGCAGGTGATGCTCCCTGTGCCTCCCAGCCTGACTTCCTCCTCTGCCTCCAGCTGTGAATTTCCAGGCTGACCTGGCAGATCTGACCTGTGAAATTGAGATCAAGCAGAAGCTGATTGATGAGCTGGAGAACAGCCAGCGGCGGCTGCAGACCCTCAAGCACCAGTATGAGGAGAAGCTGATCCTGCTGCAGAACAAGATTCGGGACACGCAGCTGGAGCGGGACCGGGTCCTGCAGAACCTCAGTGAGAACTGCCTCACCCTTGGATCCCATTCCCAGAGCCCAGCTCCAGCTCAAGCCCAGCTAACTCTAAGTCAAAGCATCCACCCCTTGCTCTGGTGGAGCTTTGCCATCCCCCTGCTTCTCCTTGAATCCCTGGCACCCCGAGACTCTGCTTGCCTTGCTGTGGGAGCAGCATCACTCAGCTGCACAGCTCTGCACCCTGCTGGTGCTGCAGAAGGGTGGCAAAGCCTCTTCCAGCCTTGAGCACCACTTCATGAGCTGGGGGACTCCTGGGGAAACTGAGGGGCAAAAGAGCCACTGGTGTGGCTTAAACAGAGCAGGGTCACCCCTGTGTGTGGCTGTGTGTCCCAGTCTGCAGCTCTGCTCAGGCCAGCCCTGTATCTCCTCTCTGTGCTGAGCTCTTCCAGTGGGGATTCCCAGACAGACCCCAGTTCCTGATGGGTGAGGGGGGCTCAGATGGGACAGGGAGGGATGCAGTGCCTGGTGACTCCAGGCAGGTCTGTGGGTACAGGAGGATCCTGGGGTGCATTGTGAGCTCTCTCCCCACCCACCAGGCACCATGGAGTGCTACACCGAGGAGAAAGCCAACAAGATCAAGGCAGACTATGAGAAGCGGCTGAAGGAGATGAACAGGGACCTGCAGAAGCTGCAGGCAGCCCAGAAGGAGCACGCTCGCCTGCTCAAGAACCAGAGCCGCTACGAGCGGGAGCTGCGCAAGCTGCAGGCAGAGGTGGCCGAGATGAAGAAGGCAAAGGTACCTGGATATGCAGGGCGGGGAGGAATCCTGGCTAAACCCGGAGCAGCGTTTTGCGCTCTGGTGGCGGCGCAGAGCGCTGTCTGCTGGGTGTGGGCTGCCCCGGGGCGGTGGCACAGCGGCCCCTCCTTGCAGGTGGCGCTGATGAAGCAGATGCGGGAGGAGCAGCAGCGGCGCCGCCTGGCCGAGACCAAGAGGAACCGGGAGATCGCGCAGCTCAAGAAGGAGCAGCGCCGGCAGGAGGTGAGAGCCCGGCCTGCCCCGTGCAGGAGGCATGGAGAGGGGATGCTTCAGAAGCAGGGAGAAGGACCACAAGGGTCCCCAACTCCCTGCTCTGGGTTATCAGGCGTTTTGGAGCTGTCTTGGCCTGCCAAAAGCCTCTGCACTCTGCCTCAAGATTGTGACTGGTCTGGCTGGGGAGGGGTTGTCTGTCCTGCTCTGGCACTCCAGGTGCTCACAGCTTGGTGAAGCCTCACTGGAGGTCCTAGCAGAGCACAGCTGGATGAACGGCTCCCAGAGGCTTCCCACTGCTCCTGTTGGAATTGTGGGGCATGCTGTGGGAGGGGGAACGTGCAACCAGAGCCAGCTCAAGGCTGGGAGCCTGCTTGTTGTTAGAATCAGGAGTGAGACTGTGCCAGAGGGAGTGGGGAGCATGCAGCCAGAGCCAGCTCAAGGCTGGGAGCCTGCTCATTGTTAAAATCAGGGGTGAGACTGTGCCAAAGGGAGCACTGGGACTGCAACCACATCTGGGCTGGACCTCAGGGGTGTCTTTTTCTTTCTCACTCATGCAGTTCCAGATCAGGGCTCTGGAATCTCAGAAGCGACAGCAGGAGATTGTGCTGAGGAGGAAAACCCAGGAGGTGAGGAAAGGGGGTTTCCTCCACATAGACCTGAGCTTCCATGGGGGTCTGGGACCCAGTGCTTGGCTCAGAGAAATCCCGTCTTTCAGACAGGGCTGGCTTTTGGCATGGGGTCCCCAAAAGGCAGGGAGAGGTTTTATGGCTCAGGAACTGGGTGGGAAATGGGTGTGGGCAGCAGCAGAGTTCCCCATCCCAAGCAGCAGGGCCTGGTGGCAGGGGTGGGCTATGAGAGAGGAGAGGGAGCCCCATGAGGCACAAATATCCCTGGGCTTTGCTGCTTTGCTGCTCTCAGACCTGTGGGGACCTGGGGATGATGCCAGTGGGTTTAGGCTGGGTGAGGCTGCTCAGCTGACTCCATTTGCCCTTCATTTGAGGGAATCCCTGGGGTGGCCCCCTAAGCTGTGTGTTCTCTGGTAGCAGCAGGCAGGCAAGGAGACTCCACACAGCTTCTGGGGGTGCTGATTAGGTGAGGGTTTATTGGGGGTCCCACCCCCGGGAGCAGCAGGGTTCCTGAGGGAGAAGGGGGAAGGGGGAGGGAGGGGAAAAGGGCCCAGAGAGAGCCTGGTCTGCCTCCTACAGCTTAACAGGAGATTCAAAGTGGTTGTGGAATAAGACTTGGGCCAGTGGGGTTACAGATCCATGACACTTCAGGGGAGGATCACAGGCTGGGAATAAACCCTACATTTTGGAGGGGTGACACAGAGCATACATTGAAGTAAAATGTCACAGCACAGACCCCCTCTCCTCTGTCCTCCCCGCGGGCAGGTGTCGGCGCTGCGCCGCCTGGCCAAGCCCATGTCCGACAGGGTGGCGGGCAGGACGGGCCCCAAGCCGGCCATGCTGGACTCGGGCGCCGAGGTCTCGGCCAGCACCACCTCGTCCGAGCCCGAGAGCGGCGCTCGCTCCGTCTCCAGCATCGTGCGCCAGTGGAACAGGAAAATCAACAACTTCCTGGGAGACTCCTCAGCCTCCATTAACGGGGCTCGGCCTGTCAGGTCAGGGCAGGGGCTGGGTGGTCGGGGGTGAGACATCCCAGGGATCCCATGCCTGGCTTTTGGCGGGTGGTGGACGTTGAAGGGTGGCTGCTTAGTGTCCACTTGAGCCGTATTAAATTACTGATCCTGTGATAAGCTGTGCTGGCAGTGTGACTGTCACAGCTCAAAGCTGGACTTCCATGAGGATTAAATGTTGTGGCACAAACCCTGCTGGACTCATCTCTTGTCCCTCTTAGCTTTGCTAAGAGGAAAAGTTGGATGATATATGGTTTCCTCAAGCCAGGTCTCTTAAGCTCTTGGAGATCTGTATCACACCCAAGATAGCTCAGCTACCTTAGAAGGCGTAAAATCAGCAGGATGGCTTCTGAGGTAGTGTTGGAAACAGAAAAGTTGTAATAAAAGGCAATATAAGAAAACTCTTGACAGAGAAAAACCAAGCCAGGTGCAAGAGGTTCTTGCTCCTGATAAAACACCCCACAAAAGCGATTCGTTTCTTTGTTCTTTTCTTTTCCTAGTAAATTGCTCAGGTGGCAATTTTGGCTCCTGTCCATTTGGCTATCCTTAAATTTGAGGTGAAGTTCCCCAAGTCCTATGAGGTGTCTTTTTACCTAATCAAAGAAGGAAACTTCTGAGCTTTTTCCTTTCTAAAGAGACAAAGGATAGTTTTGTCACTCCGTCAAGAGAGAGCATGTTCCTACAGTTGGGCAATGCAGAAACACCACGTCCATCCTCTGTTTCTGGCCAGCCAGATCCCAGATCCTGGGCAGGACTAGCTCTCCAGCACAGTGTGGCCACCTGCCCAAATGCCTCTTCTTCCCTCTGGTGTAGGAAGAAGTTCCCCAAGAAGGGGTCGAGCCAGACCTTCAGCAAAGCTGCCCGCCTCAAGTGGCAGTCGCTGGAGCGGCGCATCTTCGACATTGTCATGCAGAGAATGACCATTGTCAACCTCGAGGCAGACATGGAGAGGCTCATCAAGGTGGCTGTGGCACTGGGGACAGAGAGGGCTGGCTGGTGGCTGCAGAGCAGGGAGGTGGCCAGGTGGACAGTGCTAATTTCCCTTCCTTTTCCCCCAGAAACGTGAGGAGCTATCGCTGCTGCAGGAGGCGTTGCTGGGCAAGCGGGCAAAGCTGCAGGCAGAGAGCCCCAAGGAGCAGAAGGGTCTGCAAGAGCTGAACGAGGAGATTGAGGTGCTGGGGGCCAACATTGACTACATCAACGACAGCATTTCAGACTGCCAGGCCACCATCATGCAGATTGAGGAGACCAAGGTGGGCAGAAGGACTGGGTCTGGCTGGCAGGGAGGAAATGAGAGCATCCCTCTGTGCAAAGAGCATCCTTGGGCACAGTCAGCTGGGGCTGGGCTCTGCTCAGAGGACCCAGAGTGCTCTGAGCTGACACTCTTGGTGGGGCTTCACCTACACAGTCACTTCTCATTAGGTGATTAATTGCAGAGAGGAGTTCTGGCAGGTCCTTGCATGTCCATGGACAGGCTGCTGCTGCCCTGGAGTTGTAGGGAGCCTGCAGCCCCCGTTTGCCCATGGGGCTGGTGGTCACTTGTACCCATGGTTGTTGCTTCATGCACTGGAAACATCCCAGGAGGACTGGGTTTTCCCAGCAGAAACCATCTAGGTTTTGTGTCCAGTTGTGTCCACTGGGCAGCTCCCAACTCCCCTCAATGCCTGCAGCTTGAAATGGAGGCTGTGTGCTGTCCCTGGCTTGTCCCCAGCTGTCACCTTGATTAGCAGGGAAGAAGGGCTGCTGTTAATTCACACCAGGCTTTGGGTTGTGGATTTGGGTGAGCCTGGTGTCTGTTCAGTGTCTGGTTTTGTGTTGGAACCAGAATTTCTGTAGCAGTGTATAAGCCCTTCAGCACTGGACAGTGTCATGGCTGAATCTCCCCAGTAGCCACTGGGCAGACTGGGGAGGATGAGGGTTGGACTGGGTGATGGAAGTGCTGTGCTTGCCATGGAGGCCCACCCAGCAGCAAAGCTACCCTGCTGATGCAGCCCTTGTCCCTCTGTGTTTCAGGAGGAGCTGGACTCCACGGACACCTCGGTGGTGATCAGCTCCTGCTCCCTGGCCGAAGCCCGGCTGCTGCTGGACAACTTCCTGAAAGCCTCCATCGACAAGGTGTGGGGCTGGCAGGGCTGTGCATGTGTGACAGGGCTTCTTGCTGGGTGCCAGGGTGGGGCCTGGTGGGCAGGAGCTTGCTGAGTGCCAGCATTGCCTGTGCAGGGGCTGCAGGTGGCCCAGAAGGAGGCGCAGATCCGGCTGCTGGAGGGGCGCCTGCGGCAGACGGACGTGGCCAACTCCTCCCAGAACCATGCCCTGCTGGACGCCCTGAGGGAGAAGGCTGAGTCCCACCCCGAGCTGCAGGCACTGATCCACAACGTCCAGCAAGGTGGGGCCTCAGGCCAGGTGTGCTGCCTGTGGGCTGCGTGCCCACCTGGACTGGGCCTGCAGAAAGCACCTGGAGGTGCTGTGGCTGGGACCCTGCCCAAGGGCCCTGTTGGGTGGGAGTGTGTGCCCTGGCCGTGGACAACAGGGACAGGGACTGGGGCACCCCAAATGCTCCTGGCCATGGATAACAGGGACAGGGTCACCCCCCACACCTTCCTGGCCATGGATAACAGGGACATGGTCACTCCCCATGCCCTCCTGGCCATGCATAACAGGGACAAGGACAGGGTCACCCCCTACACCTTCCTAGCCATGGATAACAGGGACAGGGTCACCCCCCCCCCCATGCCCTCCTGGCCATGGATAACAGGGACAGGGACAGGGTTACCCTCCACACCTTCCTGGCCATAGATAATAGGGACAGGGACTGGGTCACCCCCCATGCCCTCCTGACCATGGATAACAGGGACAGGGTTACCCCCCACACCTTCCTGGCCATGGATAACAGGGACAGGGTCACCCCCTACAGCTTCCTAGCCATGGATAACAGGGACAAGGACTGGGTCACCCCCTACACCTTCCTGGCCATGGATAACAGGCACAGGGACTGGGTTATTCCTCATGGCCTCCCGGCCATGGATAACAGGGACAAGGACTGGGTCATCCCCCCACACCTTCCTGGCCATGGATAACAGGCACAGGGACTGGGTTATCCCTCATGCCTTCCTGGGCTGTCCCCTCTGTTGCAGGGTTTGGGGTGGCTTGTGACAGTGGGGTCCCCTCTGGGTCCCCTCTGCTGATGCACTGTCTCCCTCTCGCAGAGAATGGCTACACCAGCACAGATGAGGAAGTTTCAGAGTTCAGCCTGGCCTCAGATGGGAGGTGAGCACCCAGCTTAGCACTGCCTGATGCCATTCATGGACCTTGTAGAGGGGCATGGATGAACAAAGCCCCACCTGAGTTTTCTGTGGTGCCCAGCCCTTGGTGTGGGGAGCAGGATGTCTCTTGTACACGAGCAGGGAGTGAAGGCTTGGTCATTCCTTGGAGAAAGGGTGCTGGGGGGCACAGGGTGACCCAAGGAGTCTGGTGGAGCAGTGGCACCAGCTTTCTGAAGAGTGTTCTGCACTGAAGATCCATCTTTGCTCCTTTCTCCTTGCAGCATCTCCCAGTCTTTCACCATGAAGGGCTCAGCAAGCCAGGATGACTTCAAGTTCAAGGTTAGTTGGCCTTTTTGTGTGGGCTGGTCACAGAGGCTGGGAGGAAGGATGGAGGGATGTTCAGTGATGCTTCAGGCCTCTGCTCTGCAATCTGAGCCTTGGAGAACCAGGCTTGGCATAAGGCAGTATGGCTGCCTTATGGATGGGCAGAACCAAGGTCTCCTGGTACAATGGTCCTGTCCTGGAGCACCAGACACCTGGGAAGCCCCCACCACACCAGGCAGTACCTTCCAAATCTGAGTGGCACTGAGGATGTCCCCGTGCAGGGAAGCAGCCACTGTTCTGTACAGGCTGCCATGTTTGCTGTGATGGGCATCCCAGTGGGACTGGGGGAGCTGGTTTGTGGCAGAGAGCACAAACTCTTCCAGCCCCTATTGCTGGCTGCTCCCACTGCCCCCCTATGCCTGCCCTGAGCCCTCTGCCCTGCTCTAGGGAGAGCCCAAGCTTTCGGGGCAGATGAAGGCGGTGTCAGCCGAGTGTCTGGGGCCCACGCTGGACGTGTCCACCAAGAACATCACCAAGTCCTTGGCGTCCCTCATGGAGATCAAGGAGGACGGGATCGGCTTCTCCATCCGGGACCCCTATTACAAGGAGAAGGTGTCACGCACCATCAGCCTGCCCACCCGGGGCAGCACCTTGTGAGCATGGGGCACCGTGCCTGGGAGGCTCAGGGGCATGGCCTGGGGAGCTGTGCCTGGGCTAGGGAGGTGCAGAGGGGTGTGGGGAGCCAAATCCTGCATCTATCCATGCTTGGCTACAGCATGCCATGGTGAATTTCCTCAGCGGGGCTTGGAGAGTGTGTAGGAGTGTGTTGGTGTCCTTTGCAGATGGAGAGGGGATACTTCAGAAGCAGGGAAGGAAGGAGGGAGATGGAGAGGGCATACTTCAGAAGCAGAGGGAAGGACCACAAGGGTCCCCAACTCCTTGCTCTGGGTCAATCAGACCTCTCAATCAGCATTTTTGGAGGTGTCTTGGGCTGCCAAAAGGCTCTGCACTCTGCCTTGAGATTGTGACTCCAGCCCAACCTCTTGTTTGCACTTGTGGGGGAGGACAGAGGTGTTCACTGTGGAGGGATCCTGGGGCAGGGCAGGCACCCACTCTGCTTTGTTCCCTTGCTGCAGTCCCAGGCAGTCCCGGGGCTCGGACACCTCACCCCTGACCCGGCGGAAATCCTACGACCGTGGGCAGCCTGCCAGGTGAGCTTGGGACAAGCACTGACACGGGCAGGGGGGCTCTGTGGCCCAGGATTCTTTCTGGTGCCAGTCAGGTGCCAGGTGAGCAGTTCCAAGTCATGTGTCCCTCTGATCCTTTGGCTCAGGCCTGCAGACATTGGCTTCACACCACCCTCCTCCCCACCCACCCGTCCGCGCAACGACCGCAACGTCTTCTCCCGTCTGACGAGCACCCAGAGCCAGGGATCTGCCTTGGACAAGTGAGTCCTGCTGGGGTGAGAGTGTCTGAGCGAGGGGAACCCAGACCAGGAGAGCACATGGCCTGTACTGAGTCCTGTGGGGGTGTATAGCATCACCAGGGCTTGGATTGGCTCCAGCCAGTGTCCTGTCACCTCTTCACCTCCTGCTTCTCCCTGTGATGGAGCAGCTGCCGTGCCAGGGCTGTGCTCCTGCCCACTGTGCCCCTCTGAGCTCACAGTGCTGGCCCCTGCCTGCAGACAGGGCGGTGCCAGACATGGACCCCTGGAAAGATGAGGGAGCAGGATGGGTGAGGGGATGAGGGCTCAGAGGAAGCTGATGGACTGGCACCCAGCCACAAGTGCTGCTCCAGCCTCTCCTGGCAGCAGGTCAGGTGCTGCTCTGGGCTTGCTAGCAGTGCTGGTGTTCCCTGATGGAGATCTGCTGTCTGTTCCTCACATGCCCTCCTGCTCTTCTGCTCTCCCTTGGTTCTCCCTGTGTGCTTCTCCTTCTCCCTCCCTCCACTCCTTCTCTCTGTCCTACACTGGCTTGGATGCAATAACAATCTTCCACCTCTGACTCCACTGCTGCCTTCTCTAGTCTGGGTTTTCTCTCCCATAATCCTGCTAATTTTCTGCCCCTAGGTCTGATGACAGCGATTCCTCTGTCTCGGAGGTGCTGAGGTATAGACAATTCTATTTATTATCCCTTCCTCTGCTCCTCCTTCTCTCTGTCAGATGCCTGCTCTCCCTGTCCCTGCATGCTCTGCCTGCAGCTTGCTGCTCTCCCCCCATCCCAGCCTGTGTGTCTGTCCCCCCTGGCATGCCACCTCTGGTGCCTGGTGCTGGCAGTTCAAGCTGCTCCTGCTTGGATTAGCCCTTGGTACGTGGTGCTGGGCTCACTGGTGGGTGCTGGCTGCTTTGGGTTGGCAGCATGTTCTCCTCCAGCTCTGATGGGCTCTTGCCAGCATGAGGCCACCACGTCCCACCCCTTCCCCAGCTCTCCAGCAGGATGGTGAGATGATGGGGAAGGGTGCTTGCAGTACATCCTTTGTGCAAGCTTCCTCCAGGCAGTTATCCCAGGTTCAGCTCGTGCCTGGTTGTGCTGCCCTGGTGCTGGAAAAGGTCAGTCTCTGCCCCAGAAAAATAAAGTCAGATTGTGGTGCAGAGCTCAGCCTTGGAGTTAAGGTGCTCCTGGGCTTCTCTCCCTGCATCCACCTCACTACAGACGTTTCCTAGAACAAGGGCCACGTTTTCCCCATGCTTTAGGAGCATTGCAGCCTTCCAGTGCCTAAAGGGGCTTGTAACAAAGAGGGAGAGCAACTTTTTACATGGGCAAATAGTGACAGGACAAGGGGGAACAGTTTAAAACTGAAAGAGGAGAGATTTGGAGTAGATGTTAGGAAGGGATTCTACCCTGTGTAGGTGCTGAGGCCCTGGCACAGGGTGCCCAGAGCAGCTGTGGCTGCCCCATCCCTGGAAGTGTCACCAAGGCCAGGTTGGACAGGGCTTGGAGCCACCTGGTCTAGTGAAAGGTGTCCCTGCCCATGGCATGGACATGGCATGAGATGGTGGCAAAAGTCCCTCCCAACCCAAACCATTCCATGATCAGCTGTCCAGCACCCAGGTGTCCCCTCTGCCTGTGCCCTGAGCTCCTGCAGGCCCCCTGTCACTGGGGAGGTGACACCAGACCAGTCTGAGAGGGTCACCCTGGGCAGTTTGTAGTCAGGCAGCCACTCAAAGTCCATGGAAGATGTAGTGCAGGGATTTCCCCTTGGATTCAGCATTGCTTTGAGGCTGCTGGAAGCTCTGGGGGTGAGGGCAGGGCTGTTGGCTTGGCTTTGGCAAGGGCAGAGCTGAGGAACATCACATGCATGTGATTTCCAAACCCAATTAATGAGCCTGTGCTTGTCCTCACAACTAATGCAAACCTTGCCCTGCTCCAGCCCCATGCATCAGTTTCCCTGCCTGTAAGAAGAATCTAGCACAACTTTGGGTGTTGTGGCTGTGCTTGATGAGCAGGTCACAGCCCTGCCAGGGGTCACACAGGAGGCTCAGGCTGGTGGTGCTCAGCACCCTGAGCATGTCTGAAGTGGAGGGTTTGGCAGATGATGTCCCCCAGGACACAGAGCAGTGTTCCTTGGCAGGGGTAGGTGCTGTCCTGCCCAGAGCCAGCACTGGGGGCAGGAACAGCCACAGCAGCAGGGATGTGGGGGGCAGATGCTGGTGCTGCCCTTTGTCACCCTTGGCATCTGTGTGGAGGAGCGAGGCCCTGTCTACAAATGCCACCAGCCAGAGGGTGACAGCCTCCAGGGATGGGGGTGCTGATACTGGAACCCTGAAACATTTTCCCTGCAGACCTTCAGCTTCAGGCTGAAGAATCCACAAATGGACCTCAGGCCAAGGAGCTGAGTCTCCTGAACTGTCCTGGGTGTGTGCTGGTGAGGCAGGAGAGGTTTGGGGGGAGAGCAGAGGTCACTGGGCAGCCTCCCCCTTTCCCTGTGTGATGGCAGGGGCAGAGGTGGGCAGGGGGTGCCCATGGGGACATTCTGGGGTTTCCACAGAGACCTCAGCTCAGGCCACCTTCAGGTGGAGCAGCCTGTCTCACTCTGGGCTTGGTGTGAGGCTGCTCATGTTCTCCCACGCCCTGGGGCTGTGGGCACCGTGCCTCTCCACCCCGCACTGTACCTGTTCTCTCTCTCCTGTGAAGGGGCATCATCAACCCGGTGGGTGGCACCAAGAATGCCCGGACAGCCCCTCTGCAGTGTGTCTCAGTGGCAGAGGGACACACCAAGCCTGTGCTCTGCCTGGATGCCACCGATGAGCTGCTCTTCACGGGCTCCAAAGGTGGGTGATGGGCAGGGAGGATGCAGGTGCTGTGGGAGCAGGGGAAGTGTTGGCATTACAGGGATGGTCCCTGTCTTCAGTGTTGAGCCCTGCCCCTGTGCTGGGCCTGGCTGGCTCCTTTCCTCTGGCCCTGTGGGTGGAGGGACATGCTCAGAGGGAATATTGTCCCCAAGCCACCAAACCCTTGGAGGAGACACCCCCAACACTCCTGGGCTGTTCTTCCTCCCACAGACCGCAGCTGCAAGATGTGGAACCTGGTGACAGGCCAGGAAATCGCCTCTCTCAAGGGCCACCCCAACAATGTGGTTTCCATCAAGTACTGCAGCCACACGGGGCTGGTGTTCACCGTGTCCACCTCGTACATCAAGGTGTGGGACATCCGCGACTCCGCGCGCTGCGTCCGCACCCTCACGTACGTCAGCTCGGGGACCCAGGCACTCTGGGCTGCTCTGGCTCTGCAGAAGCCATTTCCAGAACCTACATGGCCACATACAGCCCCTCAGTGCCAGTTTTCAGGGCTGCTTCCCTCGGGAATAGGGAGGTTGGGAGAGGTTGGGGTGAGGGAACTCATGGGGACTCCTGGAGCAAAGACTCGGAGTCATAACATCACAGGATATGCTGGGTTGGAAGGGACCCATCAGGATCATCAAGTCCACCTCGTGGCCTTGTGCAGGACACACCAACAATCCCACCCAGTGCCTGGGAGTGTTGTCCAAACACTTCTTGGACTCGGACAGGCTCAGAGCTGTGCCCATTTCCTGGGAGCCTGTTCAGTGCCCCAGCACCCTCTGGGGGAAGAACCTTTTCCTGACATCCAACCTAAACATCTCCCAGCTCAGCTCCAGCCATTCCTGTGAGTGCTGTCACTGTCATGAGAGGGAAGAGATCAGTACCTGTCCCTCTGCTGCCCCTCATGAGGATGGTGAAGACTCAGTGAGGTCTCCCCTCAGTCTCTCCAGGCTGAACAAACCAAGTGCCCTCAGCTGCCCCTCATGAGGCTTCCCCTCCAGACCCTTCACCATTCTCATGGCCTTCTTTAGGATGCTCTCCAATGGTTTAATGTCTTCTTTATATTGTGATGCTCAAAACTGCCCTGAGGGTTTGAGGTGAGGCTACCCCAGAGCAGGGCAGGACAATCCCCTCTGCTCAGCTGGCCGTGCTGTGCCTGGTGTGTCCAGGACATGGGTGTCCCTCCTGGCTGCCAGGGCACTGCTGACTCATGTACATTGACCAGGATGCCCAGGTCCCTTCCCACAGCTGCTCTCCACCTCTGTTCCCTGCTGTGTACACACAGCCAGGGCTGCTGTGTCCAGGTGCAGAATCCAGCACTTGTTAAGGGTCAGGAGCTTTGTAGAGGTTTTGCAGCTATTCTGAGAGCTGGCAGCTCCCATGGGGGCACAGCCACAAACAGCAGAGTGGCTGGGTAAATCACAGCCTCTTCAGTGGGAAACATGGGGCTCTGTGAGGAGCTTGAGGACCAGAAGGGAACATGGAACACATGGTAGCTGTGGCTGCCAGTCTGGAGGAGGGCTCCAAGGTTAGGACAGGATGGTAGGTAGTAATAGCAGCCTTGAGCCAGGTCTCATAAGCTCATGGAGGTCTATTACTCACCCAAGATAGCAGTGTTAGAAACAAAAAGGTTTAATAAAAGGCAAAATAACAAACAGAGAAAAACCAAGCCAAGTGCAAGAGGTTCTTGCTCCTGGTAAAACACCTCACAAAAGTGATTAGTTTCTTTGTTCTCTTCTTTTTCCAGTAAATTGCCCGAGTGAGACTTTTTGGCTCCTGCCCAATTGGCTATCCTTAAGTTTGAGGTGAAGTCCCCCAGACCTATGAGGTGGCTTTTTCACCTAACTGAGGACAGAAACTTCTGGGCTTTTTTTCCTTTTTAAGGGGACAAAGGATGGCTTTGTCACTCTGTCAGCACGGGGTACATTCCTATAGTAGATCAGTTTCCCACTTGCTGTGGCACAGGTTTCCTTTCCCATCCAGCCTCAGCTCATCTGCCTTGGCTTCTCTCTTGCACAGAGGCCAAGACCTCTGCTCCCTGTGCTGGGTGCCAGCACTCACCAGCTCTTCTGTGGGAAGCAGGGAGACACAGGAGGAGAGCAGAGGGAACTCAGCTGGAAGCCAGGGCAGGATGCTCTGAGTCATGCACAGATCCTGATCCTTGGCTGCCTTTGCAGGCTGGCACTGCCCTGTGGGACAAGGCTCCTGTTGGTCCCATTGTGGCCACAGGGACAGGGACACTCCAGGGCCTTTCCTCAGTGTGGGACCCAGCTGTGCCAGCCTGGGGACAGCCCTGTAGTTCCTCAGGGGCTCTGGTCTCATCCTTCCTGATGCCTCAGGTTTTGGCTTTTCTATTTTTCAGGGTCTGTGCTGCTTTAGTGTGTGGGTCTGGGTTCACATGAGAGGATGCTGAGCTCTGTGCACAGAGCAGGGAGGCAAAACAATTCCTGCTCCAGCTGGGCACCAAGGACAAATGATCCAAATCTCAGCCCAAGAGCACAAACAATGTGAACTAAAGACAGAAAAACAAGGATGGGACTGCATGGGTTAAAGCTGTAATTGGACAATTAACCCCAATATGCAAATGGACCAAAACTTATAAAAGTGAGAGACCCCATGACCTGTCATCCATTTTGTGACCATTTTGGGTTCCCCTGGGCTGTAGCCCTGGCTGGTGTTGGAATACAAGCCCCTCACTCAGGCACAGGCCTGGAGGGAAATCTAAGCACAAGGATTGAACTGAAACCTCTGGAGAAACTGAGATATATAAAGCTACAAACTGAAATAGAAATACAGATTTAGAATATAGATTTTAGCTTTTAGTAGAAACTTATACTAAGTGCCCTGAGTATTTAAAAAGCTGCAATAGAGAACAAAAGCTTTTTTGTCTTTAGGCACAATTCTACCATAGTAGTGGTATTTTTATAAGGCTACTTTGCCTCAGACAGAATGTAAACTGCTGGGCTCTTGTGCTGCTCAAGGTGGATCCATTGAGGCCTCCTAATAAATCCCTACTTTATTCTTTAGCTCTGTCAGTCTCTGTTCTAGGCTCTGTTCAGCCTTGTCAAGGCATCACCTGTGGTAAGCACATATCCCTGAACAGGGAGAGACAGCTCTCCCAGGATTTTCCTGGGAGCTGTGAGAAAGCTCAGGGAAAAGAGGGAGAAACAATTCTTATCTCCACTTACTGCACCTATTGTGCACATGTGGAATGTGTTATGGAGATTTTTTTACCAAAGGGCCACTGGTGATGGTGTTTTGGGTTCAAGGACCAGTTAGGTCAAAGCTGTATCCGACTGTCTGCAAGAGCAATGGGGATCTGATGGTTCAACCTGGATGTCACAACCTTCACAGAGAGAGTTCCTGCAAGAGACAACTTTCTAGGGGTCTCAGGCAGTCCTTCAGCTGCAGGGTAACCTCAGCAAGGGGCAGGCAGCTCAGCTCTGAGCAGTGATTGCAGCTCTGAGCAGTGATTTTAGCTCATTGCAGTGATTTTAGCTCTTGGCAGTGATTTTAGCTCTCAGCAGTGATTTCAGCTCATTGCAGTGATTTCAGCTCTCAGCAGTGATTTCAGCTCTCAGCAGTGATTTCAGCTCATTGCAGTGATTTCAGCTCTCAGTGATTTCAGCTCTGCCTTGTGAGGTGTATCCAGGCCAACACAGGGACAGGAGCACCGTGTGGTTGTTCCACAGAGTTCCTTTATTCCAGCACCCTGTGATAGGCCAGGGACAGCAGCTCCCTCCTGAAATGGGCAGAAACTGGGGTTTTGTGGGGAAAAGCAGGGGTGGTACAAAGGGGGAAAACCAATCAGTCCCAACAAATCTCCATGGGGTTCCAAAGCGTGCTGAGAACTCACCATGACCAAGGAGGATTTCTCAGTCCAGGAGAGTTTGAGAAGATCTTAGCACAGCCCATTCAAGGGATAGCTCTCCAAGGGACAGGGCTGGCATGCCCATCTGTCTCCACAGGTAGGTTTTTTCTTAATAGGATAATATAGTATTACAGTATAATATAGTATTATAGTAATATCAGGGCACCCCTGTCACATGAATGATTGAATCTGACCCCAAGGCTTTGGACTGCTGAACACTTGCTTTATTATACTAAATTTATATTACAAAGAATGCTAAAGAATACTAAAGAAAACTCAACTGTATCTTGAGTCAGGCAGCTTTGTGTGATTGGCCAAGGAAACAAAACAATCCTCAGCAAAATCCAATTACCAAATTCCTTCAGGTAAACAGTATCCTAACACATTCCACATGTGCAAAACAACAGGAGCAGAGAATAGAGATAAGAATTGTTTTTTCTCTTCTCTGAGGCTTCTCTCTGCCATTCCCAGAAACTCCTTGGGAAAAATTGTGCCTTGCTTTTCTCTGTGAAGAGAAATGCAGCCACATAGTATAGGATAGTAGAATAAAGTTACAGGCTGGGAATGGTGTGGCTGGACAGCACCCAGAAAGGGCCCTGGGGGTGCTGGTGACAGCCAGCTGAACAGGAGCCAGCAGAGTGCCCTGGTGGCCAAGAAGGCCAATGGCTCCTGGCCTGGATCAGGATGGTGTGGCCAGCAGGAGCAGGGAGGTCATTGTGCCCCTGTACCTGGCACTGCTGAGGGCACACCTGGAGTGCTGTGTACAGTTCTGGCCCCTCAGTTTGGGAAAGACATTGAGACATTGAGCACATCTAAAGGAGGGCAATGAGGCTGGTGAGGGGCTGGGAACACAAACCCTGTGAGGAACCACTGAGGGACCTGGGGATGCTCAGCCTGGAGAAAAGGAGACTCAGAGGTGACCTTATCATTCTCTACAACTTCCTGAAGGGTGGTTCTAGTCAGGTGTGGTTGGGCTCTTTCTTCAGGCAGCACTGACAGAACCAGAGGTCACAGCCTCAAGCTGCACCAAGGGAAATACAGGTTGGATATCAGGAAAAAGTTTTTTATGGAAAAAGTGATAAAGTTCTGCAGTGGCTGCCTGGGGAGGTGGTGGAGTCACCATCCCTGGGGTGTTTAACAAAGCCTGGATGTGGCACTGGGTGCCAGGGGTGAGTTGAGGTGTTGGGGCTGGGTTGGACTCGATGGTCTTTGAGGTTTCATCCAACCCAGTGATTCTGTGATTGTTCAGCCTCCTGCAATCATGGAGTCAACGCTAATTACTCTGAACTCTCCCCCTTCAGGTCATCGGGCCAGGTGATCTCTGGGGACGCGTGTGCGGGGACCAGCAGCCGCACGGTCACCAGCGTGCAGGGCGAGCACCAGATCAACCAGATCGCGCTCAACCCCGCGGGCACCGCGCTCTACGCGGCCGCCGGCAACGCCGTGCGCGTCTGGGAGCTCAGCAGGTCAGGGCTGGGACCGGGCAGGGCTGGGACTGAGCAGGGCTGGGCTGGGGCTGGGCAGGGCAGGGCTGGGGCTGAGCTGGGCAGGGCTGGGGCTGAGCTGGGCAGGGCTGGGGCTGGGCAGGGCTGGGGCTGAGCTGGGCTGGGGCTGGAGCTGAGCTGGGCAGGGCAGGGCTGGGGCTGAGCTGGGCTGGGGCTGAGCTGGGCAGGGCTGGGGCAGGGCTGGGGCTGAGCTGGGCAGGGCAGGGCTGGGCAGAGCAGGGCTGGGGCTGGGCAGGGCTGGGGCTGAGCTGGGCTGAGCTGGGCTGAGCAGGGCTGGGGCTGGGCAGGGCTGGGGCTGAGCTGGGCTGAGCTGGGCTGAGCAGGGCTGGGGCTGGGCAGGGCTGGGGCTGAGCTGAGCTGGGCAGGGTTGTGGGGCTCAGCAGCCTGAAATGATCCCCCTGGGGGAAACGAAATTATCTCCCTGGGCAAATTGAAAGCCTTTTTCACAGCAGAAGTTGCCTGGAATAAGGATTTTCAGGATGCTTTCCTATGGGATCCTAGTGGTTTTGGTTTAAAAAAAATGTTAAAGATGTTTTAAGATTTAAATTTAAGATTTTCTTAAATCTTTTTAATTTTTAAATTTAAGATTTTTCTTAAATTTTTTGATTGGACATTTAATTTTTTTAATTGGACATTCAAGATTCTCAATTTTAAAAAATTTAAGATTTTTTTTAAGATCATACAGCTTAATTTAAGAATTAAAGATTAAGATTTTTTTTAAGATTTAAGATTTAAATTTAAGATCTTAAATTTAAGATTTTTAAATTTAATATTTTAAATTTTTAAAAATTTAAGATTTTTTAGATCATAAATCTTTAAGTTTAAGAATTAAAGATTAATTTAAGATTTAAATTTAAAATTTTCTTAAATATAAGATTTAAAATTTTTCTTAAATTTAACATTTAAGATTTTAAATATTTAAAAATTTAAGATTTTTAAGATCATAAATCTTAATTTAAGAATTAAAGATTAATTGAGGATTTAAGATTTAAATGTAAGATCTTCTTCAGTTTAAGATTTAAAAATTTTCTTAAATGTAAGATTTATTTTAAATTTAGGATTTCAAATTTTTAAAAAATTAAGTTTTTTTAAGATCATAAATCTTAGTTTAGGAATTAAAGATTAATTTAGGATTTGTTAACATTTAAGATTTAAATTTAAGATTTTTAAAGATCATAAATCCTATTTTAAGAATTAAAGATTAATTTAATTTTTTTTTAAGATTTAAGGTTTAAATTTAAGATTTTCTTAAATTAAAGATATTCTTAAATTTAAGATTTTAAAATTTTCTTAAATATTAGATTTTTTAATTTAAGATTTTAAATTTTAAATACTTTAGGATTTTTAAAGATTATAAATCTTAATTTAAGATTTAAAGATTAATTTAAGATTTAATATTTAAATTTAAGGTCTTCTTAAATTTGCACTGGGCAGAGCTTAGCAGAAAGGAAGAGACAAAAGTGGGATGAGCAGCAGGGCCCTGGTTTCCCCTTGTCCTTCTGCCTGCCCAGGGCTGTGAACCCGGTGCTGCAGCCAGATGTTGGCACATTCTGAGGCTGTGCAGCCAGATGTTGGCACACTCAGGATGCACAGCCAGATGTTGGCACACTCAGGGTGTACAGCCAGATGTTGGCACACTCAGGGTGAACAGCCAGCTGTTGGCACACTGCAAGGCTGTGCAGCCAGATGTTGGCACACTCAGGGTGTACAGCCAGATGCTGGCACACTCTCAGGCTGGATCATGGGCAATGGGCTCTCCCTGCCCGCTCTCCCCTAGAGGGAGCAGCCCCGGCTGGGGCACCCCAGGGAGGGCTGGGGGAGGCTGGGTGGGAGGCTGGGTGTGATGCTGGGTGGGAGGCTGGGTGTGAACCTGGGTGTGTGAGGGTTGGGTGTGAGGGCTGGGTGTGTGAGTCTGGGTGTGTGAGGCTGGGTGTGTGTCTGGGTGTGTGTGTGAGGTTGGGTGTGAGTCTGGGTGTGGAGGTCCCTCGGGATGAGCCCCAGCACGGGCAGGGGCTGAGCTGTGCCCTTGGTGCCCCTCAGGCTGCAGCCCGTGGGGAAGCTGAGCGGCCACATCGGGCCCGTGATGTGCCTGACAGTGAGCCAGACACCCAGCAACCACGACCTGGTGGTCACAGGCTCCAAGGATCACTATGTCAAGGTACTCTGCTCCCTGGGGAGCAGCACCCCCAGTCCTGCAGCATCCCATGAACTCCCCCCCTTGGTCAATCCCCAAGCCCTGGAAATGTCATTAACTACTTACCCAAGATCATCCCTCCCAAAGAGAAAACAGTCTCCCCATGGACTTGGTGTCACAACTTCCTCTGGTTTCTCCATCCCTGTTGCTGGCTTGGTACCCCTGGTACCACCCCCCTTGCCCTGGAGGCCAGGCCCCTCTGCCCACCCCTTAGCTCTGCCTCCTGCTCCTCGTGGTTCTTCCTCTTTCCCCGGGTTTGTCCTGCAGGGACTGAGTTACCCTGCTGGAATAAACCCTTGGAAAAGAGCCTTTCTTGCCTCTATTGCTGAGCCATTGTGGTGGGTGTTGAGTGGAGGTTTGACTGCATTGCCTGACTGTTAACTCAGCCTGCCTTTCCACAGCAGAGGCTTGTTGGGGACAAGAGACAGGCAGCACCACCGACCACCTTAACACCCACATTTTTAAAGTCCTGTAGGGAAGCCCAGATGTTGGAAACCCCTCACTCTTCTCTCCTCCTGAGAGCTGAGCCCAGATTCTGTTTTCACCTCTGCATGTGAGGTTTTCCCTTGTTTCCTCTTCCCAAATCTTGCCTTTGGCTTGGTCCATAATGCACCTTTCGGGAAGAAGTTGCATTTCTCTCATGCATCAGACTCTGGCTGGGATTTGCATGTGAGGGCTGACCCAGATGAGCAGTTCACTGTTCTGCTCCATAATCCCCCCCTGATAAAGATGCTTTGTGCCTGCTCAGTCACAGCTTCAGCACAGCAGGAGCCTGTCCCTTCCTTTCAGGTTTTAGGAAGTTGAATTAGAGCTGTCCCCAGGGAAGGGAGGGGTGGTGAGATGGTGAGACAGGATCCCCCTGAGCTGTCAGTGTGGCTCCAGAGGAGTGTGAAGGCTCACCATGAGTAAAATGCAGCAGAGTGGGGCTGTCCCTCTCCTCTGCTTGTGGCAGGACCCTCAGCCCCAAAAGCCTCCAGCAGCCAATGCCCAGTCCCCTTCCCAAAATCACTCTGGGTGCCCTGAGCCTGGGACACAGAGGGTGGTGGCCAAACTGCCCAGGGGAGGGAGCCCCCAGTGCCATCTGTGGTTTGTTACCTGCTGTTCTCCCCCAGGTGTTTGAGATCACCGAGGGCATGGTGGGCAATATCAGCCCCACTCACAACTTTGAGCCCCCTCACTACGATGGCATCGAGTGCCTGGCCATCCAGGGAGATGTCCTCTTCAGTGGCTCCAGGGACAACGGCATAAAGAAGTGGGATCTGGAGCAGCAGGAGCTTATCCAGGTCTGGAGGGGAGCACAGGGCATAGGGGGGTTGCTGCTAGGGCCTGGGGGGTTGTCCAGGAACCTGGTGCCAGTGGAGCTCAGCAGGGAGGGCTCTCCCAGTCCTGGGAGTGGGTGAGGGTGTGCTGTGCCCCCATAATTTGTCCAGCAGGGTGCTTGGGATTGCTGCCTCTCCTTCAGACAGGCTGAGGCATCAGTTGCAGCATAGGGGTTTATGTTCCACCATGAATTCTGGGTTGTTGTCACCTGCCCAAGGGAGAAACCAAGCCATGATTTTGAGCCCACACCCTTTGCTCCTACCTGGGCCCCACCAGTTCCCCAGTCCCAGTCAGTCCTGGGGTGTCAGTGAGCAGCTGAGCTCCCTGAGACAGTGAGGGCCCAGCCAGCCACCCAGGATGGGTGCATGAGGCTGCCCCTGGGCTGCAGCTGAGGTTGGTCATGGCTGTGCTCTGTGCCTCCAGCAAATCCCCAATGCCCACAAAGACTGGGTGTGTGCCCTGGCCTTCATCCCCGGGCGCCCCATGGTGCTGAGCGCCTGCCGAGGAGGCGTCATCAAGGTCTGGAACGTGGACAACTTCACCCCCGTGGGGGAGATCAAGGGCCATGACAGCCCCATCAACGCCATCTGCACCAACTCCAAGCACATCTTCACTGCCTCCAGGTGAGCCCCCAGCGCTCTGCCCCCTGGCCCCTGGGAAGGGGGAGACCCTGGGTTTGAGCTGTCCCCCTGGGGCTGGGTGGGTGCTGGGTGTGCAGGGAGCGGGGAGGGAATCGCAGCTTTTAGTCCTTCCTTCATCTCCTCGTGCCCACTGTAGCCTGCCCACGGCCAGGCCTGCCCACTGCAGTGCCCAGAGCTGTCCCTGGCCACCCCCTGCCCACGCTCTGGTGATGCCCTGGGTTACTCCCCACGCAGGGACCCCTCTCCCTCGGGGCTGGGCATTGGCTGCTGCTCTCGGGGAGCTCTTCAGCAGCAAGACTCTGATATCCTCTTTTCGACCCTGTCCCTTTTCTCCCTTCCTTTTTCTCTGTCTCTCTCTGCCTCTCCTTCTCCCCCCCTCCCATCTGTGCCACAGTGACTGCCGGGTAAAGTTATGGAATTACGTGCCTGGGCTCACCCCTTGCCTTCCACGACGCGTCCTTGCCATAAAGGGCCGTGCTACTAGTCTGCCTTGACCCTCCTGCTCTTTGACTCTCTTGCTCATGTGCTCCTCTTCCGTCTCTCCTTCCCTTTTCTCTCCATCTCTCCCCTCTCTCTGTCCCTCTCACTGTTGCTTTTGCTCCTCTCTCTGTTTCCCTCCCCCCCCTTTTTTCTCTGGTCTGAGCTGCTTCTTCACGGTATGAAACTATTCTGAGTTTTTCCCCACTTGATAAGACTTTGTTAGAATGGACTCACCCCTTTGGCCCAGCCATCCCCCTGCCTTGGTTTCACTTCTTTTTGGTTTTTTTTCCTCGCCAAGTGCCCACATCTACTTTGGCACCTCAGTGGGAAGCCATGGCCTGCCCGTGCCTTTGCATGGATAGTGGGTTGGGAGTCAGCAGCCACCCTCAAATCAGCCCATGCCCCAGGAGCAAAGCAGCTCCCTGGATTTCACTGCTGGAGCTCATTCAGGGCGGGTAGGAGTCCTGGTGTGGGGTCAGCCCTGGAGGTCACCCTTTCCCTTTGTTCCCAGCTGCTGCCAGTGGGGTGAGCTGGAGGCTGAGCCCCATTGGGTTTGCCTTCTCCCCAAAGTGCATCAGACAATTCCTGCCGAGGGAGAAGGGCCTGGAAGCCTGGGGGGCTGCATGCTGCCATGGTGGGGAGGAGAGGGCAGTGAGCACCCTGTGGGGCAGTGCTGTGGGCTCCTGCCCCAACCCCTGGGTCATGCTGTCCCTCTCACCTTTGCTCCTCAGCGACTTGACAGTGAAGCTCTGGAGTGGGAGGAGGTTGCCTGCGGGGTCAAACTAGGAACTGCACAAAGACTGGAAGGCGTGGGCAGGGTGAGGGGCAGGGCACCTCCCCTGCTCTCAGGACTCAGCCACCCACAGCAGCTCAGCCCAGCACAGGGGTTTCTTTGTGCCTGACCCAACGGGGTGGACAATGCTGCATCTGGTACTCTGAGCACTGTCAGCTCCTGTGAGGAAACAGCTCTGTGGGGCAGCAGCAGCTCCACCTGCCCTCCTGCTGAGGTTTCTGATGGTTCTCCAGAGAACAGGAAATGTTTCATCTCTCCTCTCACCCATCCTGCTGTAAGGACTTTGGGGGTCAGAGGTCCCTGACTCCTCAGAGACACCCAGCTCCCTCCTGCCATGGCTCTGCCGTGCTGTGCTGCTCCTGGGCTGGTTCCTGCAGGAGTCTTCTCCACTCCACGAGGACATTTGGTGTCTGCTGGCCAGGACCACCACACAGAGGATGCTTCTCTGGAGCCATTACTTGTGAGACACCTCTGCTGTGGGGACTGCAGAAGGATTTCCTGGTACTCCCAGCCTTCCCTTTCCTGTGAGGACGTGTCCCCAGTGGTTGGAGGGAGCATTCTGAGCTCCTTTGCCTGTCCCATCTCGTGAGGCACAGCAAGCCTGGGATGTTTCCATTGGGCAGCTTCCAGACAGACCTGCTGCAGTTCCTTTGATACTCTCCAGACCCCAGTTGTAAACTCAACTGCCCCATGGCTCTGGGCTCTTCCCCACATGCCCAGCCTGCTCAGCCCTGCTCTGGACATCCTGACCCCATCAGGGCTTTGTGCTGGGTTCCTGCAGCCAGTTAACCCCCATGGGATGGAGAAATGAAGCAAGAATGGAGGTTACAGGGCAAAAGGCCAAGGCTGGATTTGGCACCCCACTGCTGTGGCTCTGTCTGTCCTTCCCTTGGGTTCTGCCCTCAGACTCTGCCTGGACTGGAGCTTGCTCAGGCTGGGCCTGCATGGATCCAAGGCTGGAGAGGAGCCAGCAAGGCAGGGAGCAGCCAGAGTCACTGTGGCAGGAGCAGAGGGGGACAGGGGTGCACACTCTGACCTTGCACAAGGCCCCTGACTCCCCCTGTGCTGGAAGGACAATCCTGCAGTGGATGATCTCGCACAATCTCATCTCCTGGAGGGTCTGGGGGCTCCCCCCAGCAGTGTTTCCCCAAGGACACACAGTCTGCAGGCTCTTGGCTCTGTGTCTCCTGTTCAAGAGGGGCTGGTAAGGCCCTGGTCTCACACTGGAGCTTCCCTCCATCTCTCCTATGGCCCATTGGAGCAGCCCCTGCTCTGTCCTGCCCTGGGCCACCCAAGGTTCTTGTGGAATGGCCGAGGAGACCCCAGGATGGGTGTTCCTGCCTCACACACTCTCCTTTCCCCTTTGTCACAGAAGAAGCAGCACTTGAACTCAAATGTAAGGATTTCTCCATGTGATCCCACAGCACTGAACTGGGATCTTGGAGGCCAGGGGCTCCAGGACTTGCCCCATCAAGCACAGACCTTTCCCCTCTGCTCTCTCCAACCACTGGTGATACCTTGACCTGCCCCAGCTCATCTGCCACCAGCCCTTGTTCCAGGCATTCTGCCTGGAGTCAGGGGATTCCTCTGCATCATGAAAGACAGGAGTATCTCTATTGATTTGGTGGGGGAAGGGGGGGTTGCCTTTTTTTGGGAAAATTCCATCCTGCTGGCTTGCCTTGTTGGAGGGTAAATGGTACATGTGTGTTTTTGTGTGTGTGAGTGTGTGAGGGACCCTGCCAGGACAGTCCCTGCTCCCTGTGACTGTGGCTGAGCCCTGCACAGCCAGGACTGGTGGCTGTGCTGAGGAGGGGCTCCCATGCATCCTGTGTGACCTGTGCAGGCCAAAAGTGCACAGAGACCTGAGCACCCAGTGGCACACAGCATGGGGGTCTGCAGGAGGTGTCTCCCCCCCAGGCCTGTCTTGGAGAGGTTTCTGCACTCATTCCTCAGCTGGTTTGGCTGGAGGGGCTCTCTGTGTGTGTGTGTGTGTCTGGGAGGTGTTTGGCTGTAAGTATTGAATCTGTCTGCTCTGAGATCTCCAGTGCCTGCCCTGAGCCTTCCCTGCTGCCATGGCTGGAGGGGGCACCAGGGTCAGACCTGCCTTGCCTTTGCCCCCACCCCTCCCTGTGTGCAGGCTGAAAGGGCCTGTCCAGTACTCCAGGGCTCAGTGGCCAGTCCTGGATGATGCTGAGCCTCTCCTGCTGCTGTGTCCAGGCTCTCACAGCCCACAGAGGGAGGGAGCTGGTGCTGGGGCACTGCTGTCCTGAGGCAGGGGGTTTGAAGGAGGAGTGTCCTGATTTAGGAATAGCATTCTGAAATTTAGTGCTCCCACTAAAACCCCCATCCCCAGCAGGGTGGAGAGGGGAATTGGAGGCACAAAAGATGAAGATCACAGGTTGAGATAAGAACAATTTAGTGGAAACAGCAGTGAGATAAAAGACAAACAGTAAAACAGCAGCAATGTTACTAACAGAAGTATAGAAAAGAGAGAATAATTCACATGCAGAGTGCTCACCCTGACCTGACCACAGCCATGTTCTACTGACCAGAGTAGATCTCTGCTCTGAGGAGAAGAGATGGATCCTCCCCTGTGTGTCTCCATGGCATCAGTACATTGTGATCAAGCCTTACCCTGCTGTGGATCTGCTGGGCCAGCCTTGGATCCACAGCCCAGCAGAGCCCAGTGCTGCTGTCCCCCCTGGCTGCAGGCAGGGCCCCTCTGGGTGCTCTCTGCTCACTCCTGCAGCTGTGGAGGTGCATTCAGGAGGACCAGAAGTGACATTAGCCCTTTGATTCTGTCTGAGCACGTGCCCTCTGGAAGCTGGGCTGGCATTTATCCCTGAAGAATCCCTGCAGTTGTTGTTTTTCCTCTCAGCTCACACAGCCATGCTTCTGGGGCAGAGGTGGGTTTTCCTTCCCACTTCCTCCTGTCCTCTCTGTGCTCATGCAGGTAAAACCATAGGTTGCCTTGTGGTGTGTCCCCTCTCTCAAGAGGGAGCTAGTTGCTCCCAGCAGCAGAGGCTGTGGTCTGTACTGGTGTGACAGGGGACATTTCCTCAGTCCACAGCCTTGGACTGGAGGATAAGTCCAGTCCTAAACTGGACCTGGGCTGGTCCAGTCTTAGACAGTCTTTTAACACAGCTGAGACACAGGATGGTACAAAGGAAAAACAATGATCTTCACCATCAGAGTTGGGGAGTCACCTTTAACACTGTTTGCTCTCCTTCTGTTCAGATCTCTGAACAACCTCCCCAGAAATCTCTGTCTTGACTCCAAAGATTATGTGGACTGCACTAAGGACACCTGGCAAAATTATGATTTCCTTAACATCCCAAGGGAATTCAGAGCTTCAGAAGCTGTTTTAACAGACCTCAAGGGGGAAAAGTAGGTGAAAGTCTGGGGAAAATCATCTTCCCCTGTTCCCCCATGGGTTGGTCATGGTTGTTATTAATGGATTCCCAAAGGAAGAGCCCCAGGTAGGGGTGGAAGAGCAACACTCAAGACTTATCCCAAATGACCCTTGATGTTATCATGTCATAAACTGACAGAGCAGTCCTGATCCCCCTCCCTGCTCTCAGACACAGACTGTGGTGGGAGCAGACAGAAATATGTGCAGGGTTAGGTACCCACATGGGCAGAGCAGGCAATGTTGTCATCAGTGGCTTGGTACCTAGTACAGAAAATGTTGAGATCTAATTTGTTTCCACTCTGGGCAGATCTGTTGTTATCTCAACTGTTCAAGCCCTACCTTGCATGCCAAAAAAAAACCAAACCTGTTGTGGTTTAGGTCTGGTATTCTCCAATTTAGTGTTCCCACTACAGCTGTGTGCTGCCACAACTCCCACCTCCTTCCCTCCCTGTGGTGGGATGGAGAGGAGGATTGGAGGCACAAAAGGTAAAAAAATCACAGGCAGAGAAGGAACAATTGACTGGAAACAGCATTGAGATAAGAAAAATGAACAGCAACAATATTGATAACAAAATTGTACAAAAGAGAGCAAATCACGTGCAAATGCTCTCCACGGTGTTACCCTGATTGGAAGAGTCCCAACCCCCTGCCCAGCAATGATGTGAGGTGGCCTAAAAGAACCTCTGTGCTCTGGCCATGTCCCCTCCTGGCTACTGCAGAATTTAACTCTGTCCTGGCTGGAACCAGGCCGGGGGTGACTGTGATCCCATGGCTCTGTGTGTGTGTGTGTGTGTGTGTGTGTGTGTAGCTCTCAGTTCCTGTGTGGGTTGATGTTTCTCATGCAGAAGAGCATTTCTTGCTGTTGATCTGGTTTAGCTACCTCACGGTGCAAGCTGGGTGCTGTTCTCATTGGGTTTCCTCTTGGGGATGGGGTGGGGAGTTTGTGGTGTAAGAATTTTTTTTTCTCTTAATTATTGTTATTGTTATGGTTTTGACACTTGAATTCATCCTGGGGACACGTGGCCTCACTCCCACCTTGCTGCATGTCTGAGCCACCCCCTGTGTTCCCCTCCTGCTCCTCCTGGGCAGGGAGCAGGGCTGGGGTCCCTGTCCCAGTGGGATCCCCAGAGCAGTTGCAACACTGAGATTTTGCTCCCATTCCTTGTTGGGATTCTGAGGATCTGTGGTGTTGCCATTGGTGCTTGGGTTGGTTGGCAGCCTGGGGGTGGCTCCCTTCTGGTCCCATGGAAAGGGGGCTCAGAAAGGCTCAGCTCAGCCCAGATTTCTCCCTCTGTCCTCACAGATATTGTCTGTGGATGTGATGGAGTTGTGGGCTGGGAGATGTCTGTGCAGAGCACACTGCTGGGGTGGGCTGGTTCCAGCCACCTGTGCCCAGAGCCTGCTGCTCTGAAAGGCTCAGCTCAGCCCAGATTTCTCCCTCTGCTCTCCCAGATGCTGTCTGTGGATGTGATGGAGCTGTGGGCTGGGAGATGTCTGTGCAAGGCACACTGCTGGGATGGGCTGGTTCCAGCCACCTGTGCCCAGAGCCTGCTGCAGGTGCTGTGAGAGCCTCTGCCCAGGCTGGGCATGGTCTGTGAGAACCTGATTCTGCTGTGTGATGGATTTTTCACTCCCAAAAATGTAGTTGTGTCTAGATGCAGTGCCAGGCACTGAACATAACCCAGGGGAGCCCTGGAGCCCCAGCTCAGGCTGGCAGCTGCCCTGGCACAGGGGTCAGGGGGCTCTGAGCCAGTTTGGGGTGCAGGTCCTCCCAAACACTAAAGCACAAGGTCCCACATGCAGTGGGTCTAGGAGGGGTGGCCCCTTGGTCCCTGGCCCTCCAGAGCTCCCATGAGACCATGGGCTGAGGCTGGAGGAGGAGGAGGAGGACTGGGCTGAAGGCTCTTTGCCTGTGGCTGAGCTGTTCCATCCCTGTGCACTGTGCTGGCTGCACACCTGAAGTCCCCCCTGGTGGTCTCAGAGCCCCTCTGAGAGCCCCTCCAGGGCAGGGACACTTTGGAGCTGCCTTTGTACCACACACCTCACTTTCCTCTGCCCTTGGGCACCTGGATTTGTGACTAGGGTGTGATCATACCTGCACTCCTGCCTCAGGTTGCTGGGTTGTGCTTCTTTCCCCAGGGCCCAGCTCTGGCTCTGGGGGTCTCCTCACCCCCAGCACACAGCTCCAGCCTCTGTGGAGGGAGCAGGGCTGGGCCAGGAGCCTAAAAGCACTGGATCCCCAAACCACTGTGAGCCCTCCTGAGCAGTGTCCCCTCCCTGTCACCTACAGCTCTGTTGACACAAGCTGGGCTGGGAGCTCTGGGGTCCCATCCTGTCCCCCCAGCTTCCCTCCCCACCACCTCTGAGCAGCTGCTTTGGGGTCTCAGTTGCTGCCTCCTGCCTTGGTGCTGCAAACCCAGTGCCTGCTTCCCATGGTGCTCTCCCAGTGCTCCTCACCAACACCAGTCCTCCCAGTGCCCCATACCAACACCAGTCCTCCCAGTGCCCCTCACCAGTCCTGCTCATGCCTCTCACCAGTCCTCCCAGTGCCCCCCACTGGAGAGAGTCCAGGTACGATCCCTGCCAAGCACAGAGCTCCAGTTTGCTTTCCACAGGCTCCCTGGAGCTTCACTGTCTCCTGCAGGCTGCTGATCCTCCTGAGCCCCTCTCACGCTTCTGGGAAGGGACGAGGACTCCCAGCCCCTCCAGGTGCTGCACGGTGCTCCAGCTGTAACTGGGACAGACCCAGCTCCCAGAAAAGCAGAGCCCTGCACCTTCCTCCTCCTCCCCTGGGCTCGTCCCCTCTCCCACCACAGCCCTGCACCTTCCTCCTCCTCCCCTGGGCTCGTCCCCTCTCCCACCACAGCCCTGCACCTTCCTCCTCCTCCCCTGGGCTCATCCCTTCACCCACCACAGCCCTGCACCTTCCTCCTCCTCCCCTGGGCTCATCCCTTCACCCACCACAGCCCTGCACCTTCCTCCTCCTCCTCTGGACTCGTCCCCTCTCCCACCACAGCTCTGCCCTGGTTCCTTCCAGCTGCTCCTCCTGGCCTGGCACCCCCAGGTGCTGCCCCAGCCTGGTGTGGGGCAGCTGCAGCACTGTGTCCCCTGCTCCATCACTCCTCTCTGCACAAGGAGCACAACAGCAGATGCCTTTTCACACTTTTGGGGCTTTTCCCAGAGGCCAGCTGCCCTGGAGGCTGGTGGTGTCTCTGTGGGGGCTGTTCAGCCCGGCCCTGGCTGGGTTTGTCAGAGCATGAGGGGTGTGTGTGTGTGTGTTTTCTACCTTGGTGTGTTCCTGTAAATAGTGTAAGTTATTGTGCTCTCCTGCTGTACGTTTTTCAATGGCTGTTTGTTTCTTGCCTTTTTGTCTTTGCAAATAAAATGTTCTTGACATGAAGAGATGGACACAGAGGTGGTTTTGAGGAGGGAAAGGGCACAGCCAGGAGCTTCCCGTCCCCTCCTGTGCCCATGAGCCTGGCCTAGGCTGGGGGATAGATGGGGAGGGGGGGCTGTGGCTGCATCCCTTCTGGATGGAGTACAAAGTGTCCCTCCCCATGACAGGGATTACATGTGGTGGCCCTTAAAGGTTCCTTCCACCCCAGACCATGCTGTGAATCTATAATCCTCTTGGTTGGGAGAAGACTGGACAAGAGGAAACGGCCTCGAGTTGTTCCAGGGGAGGTTCGGGTTGGATGTTGGGGGAAATTTCTGCATCAAAAGGGTGATCAGGCCTTGGCACAACTGCCCAGGCCAGTGGTGGAGTCACCATCCCTGAAGTGCTCAACAGACCTGTGGATGTGGCACTTGGGGACACGGTTCCATGGTGACCATGGCAGAGCTGGGGGAGTGGCTGGACTCGCTGATCCTAGAGGGCTTTTCCAAAGGAACATTCCAGGATTCTCAGGTGACCCTGCCCCTGCAGGCAGCAGCTCCTCGGGCAGATGGGGCAGAACTGATCTTAGAGGGGGCAGATTCAGGGGCTCAGGTGGCGGGAGGGGCTGAGGGGCTGCCCCTGTCCTCGTGAGGAGGAGGAGGAGGAGGAGGAGGAGGGTGCCACCAGGCAGTGCCAACCCCTGCAGCAGTCAGAGCATCCCTGAGCCTGCAGCATCAATGGGGAAGGGAAGGGAAGGGAAGGGAAGGGAAGGGAAGGGAAGGGAAGGGAAGGGAAGGGAAGGGAAGGGAAGGGAAGGGAAGGGAAGGGAAGGGAAGGGAAGGGAAGGGAAGGGAAGGGAAGGGAAGGGAAGGGAAGGGAAGGGAAGGGAAGGGAAGGGAAGGGAAGGGAAGGAAGGGAAGGAAGGGAAGGGCGGTGGCGCGGGGCTGCCGGCAGGGGTCAGCGCTGGCTGCGCCACCGCAGCGCCCGGAGCGCGGGAGGGCACACGGGGATGGGGCGGGGGCTGCGGGGTCCCGCCGGGGATGGGGGTCCTGCCGGGGGCTCAGGGTGGTCTGTGCCACACGGCCCTGCCAGGCAGCCCCCGGATTCCCTGGGAGAGGCAGTGCCGTGTCCTGCGGGATGGGGATGGGGGTGTTGGGGTCCTGCAGGGAGGAGATTTTGGGGGCGATGGGAGGTGGCAGGGTCCTGCCAGTGCGGGTGCTGCGGTGGGCGGTGTGTGACACGGTGTCACCGTGTGGTGCCCGCCGAGCCCCCGAGGTGAGCGATGCCGGAGCCCATGGAGTGCCGGGCAGCCTCCAGGGTGGGCAGAGGGACAGCGAGGTGTCCCTGCAGCCCCTGGGGCCGGGCTCAGCTCCTGCAGCCCCCATCGCCCCTGTGCCAGGCAGCGCTGTGGGACTGGGCACAGCGAGCAGCTCTGGGGGCTGCCAGCCCCGGCTGTGCCCGCTCCCCCGCATCCCCTGCTCTACCCGGGCACCGCTGCCCCGACACCTGGGGCCACAGCCCGGCTTCAAACGTGCCCGCAGTGCCCATCCCGAGCAATGCCAGCCCAGCTCCGAGGTGTCTCTGGGGGCTGGCAGTGCCCACGGGTGCCGCAGCCCCCAGCACCATGCCCTGTGTCACCCTCAGCCTGTGACAGGGGTGTCACCTTGGCTGAGCCTCCGTGGTGCTGCCAGGGCAGGCATGGGGGTGACATGGGCCCAACTCCCCCTGGCAGGGCAGGTGACATCGCTCCTGCTCCCACCTGGTGCCTCAGCCAATCGTGGCACCACAGACACTTTTTATTTCCAGGCATCATGGCACCATGTCACACTCATGGCACCATGTCACACTCATGGCACCATGTCACTCATGGCCACCTCTTTCTTGCTGCAGTGCCCTGTGCCATGCACTCCGTGTGCCAGCAGCAAGGGACAGCAGGGACACAACCCTGGGAGCTGTGGCAATGAGATGCTGGCAGCCCTGTGCCACCCATCCTCAGGCTGAGGGAGGAATTGCTCTGAGCCCATCAGGGCTGGGGCTGCTTCTGGCTGGGGAGGCTCCCATGGGCACGATTCTGCACCTTGCTGTGCCCCAGGGCTTTAGGGAGGCCATGGGGACACCTGAGGAGAGGTTTATGCCCTCCCAAGCTCCCAGCACAGTGCTTCAGCATCTCTGGGGAGGGTTGCCCATGGTGATCTCCCCATCACACGGCCCAGGCTGGGGCACCTCGGAGGGCAAAGGGGCAGGAAGGGCATTCCTGCAGGCAGGAGAGTGAAGGGCACCGGGGAGGAGAGCTCCTGCTCTGGCCTCCTGATTCCCAAAGGCCAGGGAAGGAAGGGGCAGGCTCAGGAGGACACAGAGGGCTCCCACTGAGGGTGTCACCCCTGGGAGCCCCTCTGCCATGGTGGCACTGCCTGGGCACATGTGCTGGCTGTGGTGCCTCCCTGACGTCAGTCTGCAGGGAAGGGACACCTGGCCAGGGGGTGCTCA
>CM019925.1:1902281-1944639 GCA_009764595.1 Geothlypis trichas | reverse complement strand
GTGCTGTTCCATGGGGTCTGCAGGCCTGTCCCCAGCCCCATCTTGCTGTGGGCACCGCTGACCTTGGGCTGGCACCACAGCTCTCTGTGTCACTGGAAGGGCTGCAGGATCCTCTGAACTTTTCCTCAGGCTAGTTCACATGGACCCCACAGCCCCAAAAGCATTGCCTGGTGCTGCCACACGTGTCATGGGTTCTGAAGGCCTGTCCCATGCCCCACACCTTGCTGTGGGCACCACTGACACACTGCCCAGCATTGGGCTGGCACCATGGCTCCCTGTGTCACTGGAAGGGCTGCAGGACCCTCTGAACTTTGCTCAGGGCAGCCCATATGCACACCACAGTCCCAAAAGCATTGTCTGGTGCTGTTCCATGGGGTCTGCAGGCCTGTCCCCTGCCCCACACCTTGCTGTGGGCACCGCTGATCTTGGCCTGGCACCGTGGCTCTCCTTGCCACTGGAAGGGCTGCAGGACCCTCTGTCTGCCTGGTACCAGGGCAGTTCATGCCCCACAGGCATTGTGTGGTGTTGCCCCACACACCATGGGGTCTGCAGGCCTGTCCCCTGCCCCACACCTTGCTGTGGGCACCGCTGACCTTGGGCGGGCACCGTGGCCCCTGTGCCACTGGAAGGGCTGTAAGACCCTCTGTCCACCTGGTACCAGGGCAGTTCATGCCCCACAGGCATTGCCTGCTGCTGCCCCACACACCATGGGGTCTGCAGGCCTGTCCCCTGCCCCACCTTGCTGTGGGCATCACTGACCACTGCCCAACCTTGGGCTGGCACTGTGGCTCCCTGTGTCACTGGAAGGGCTGCAGGACCCTCTGTCTGCCTGGTACCAGGGCAGTTCATGCCCCACAGGCATTGTGTGGTGTTGCCCCACACACCATGGGGTCTGCAGGCCTGTCCCCTGCCCCACACCTTGCTGTGGGCACTGCTGACCTTGGGCTGGCATCATGGCTCCCTGTATCACTGGAAAGGCTGCAGGACCCTCTGTCCACCTGGTACCAGGGCAATTCATGCCCCATAGGCACTGTGTGGTGTTGCCCCACACACCATGGGGTCTGCAGGCCTGTCCCCTTCCCCACTTTGCTGTGGGCATCACTGACCACTGCCCAAACTTGGGCTGGCACCAGGGCAATTCATGCCCCACAGGCATTTTGTGGTGTTCCCCCACACGCCATGGGGTCGGCAGGCCTGTCCCCGGCCCCACCTTGCTGTGGGCACCGCTGACCTTGGCCTGGCACCGCGGCTCCCTCCCTGTGCCCCACAGGATTTTCCGAGGGCCGGGCCGGGCTCAGCCGCTGTGGAAATTCCCCACCTGCTCCGGGAGCTGGAGCTGCCCCGCCTCAGCACGGCGGAGCCCCAGGGCTGTCCCCGGGCCGGGCTGGGCCCCTCCCGTGCCCTGACTCCGCAGAAGGAGCGGAGCCGAGCCGAGCCGAGCCGAGCTGAGCCAGCCTGGCAGCGCCGCAGCCTGCACACAGTGCCCTCTTTGTCGTGCCAGCTCTGGGACTGATTTCTGTTTATTTATGGAGGTGAATGCCTAGGGCTTGTTTGAAAGGAAAACACAGCACCTGGGGGTGCAGGCAGCCGGGCAGGGGTGGCTCTGGGCCCCCGGCTGAGCCCTGTGGGGCTGCAGGCAAGCCCAGGCACCCAGGTCACTCTCTGAACAGAGACAAACATCATTTCTCCCACAGGATTTTTCCTGGAGAAGCACTAAGAAAACAGTTCTTATCTCTATTTGCTGCTCCTGTTGTTTTGCACGTGTGGAATATGTTAGGAAGATTGTTCACCTGAAGAGTTGCTGGTGATGGTTGTTTATATTAATTGGCCTATTGTGTCAAAGATGTGTCCTGGCTGTCTGGAGAGAGCAATGGGTTTTTCTATAGAATAGAATAGAATAGAATAGAATAGAATAGAATAGAATAGAATAGAATAGAATAGAATAGAATAATATCCCCGCCTGGCAAGCCCCGGGCACCCCAAACTGGGCATGTGTCCTGCAGGGTGGCAAAGGCCAGAGCACCCAGGTACCCCTCAGTGCCCATGCACAGCCCACCCCAGCCCTCCTGCAGGTGTTCGGGGAAAGGGGATTGTGAAAAATGCCAATCACTTGGGGTTTTTTTAAATTTTAGAAGTTTAATGATAATAAAATGGTTATAAAAATAGTAATGTAATTAGAGTAATAGGAGTGTGGACAATTTGGATTAGGACAATGAGACAATAAAATAAAGAGTTAAGGACAGTCTGGGTACCTTTTCTGGGCAGCATAAGCCCAAAAAAGGACCCACATTAACAGAGGATTAACCCTTAAAAACAACAGCCTGTTGCATATTCATACACCTCATCCATGATGCATAAATTCCATTCAAACACAGGATTCTGTCTGGTCAGTCTCAGCTTCTTCCTCTTAATCCTATCCTGCATCTTTAATTCTGAGTGAGGTGGGAAGAAGTTCGTTTCTTCTTATAATGGAGCAATAAATTCTTTTACTCTGAAAGATTCAGGTGTCCTGTGGCTGCTATCTCACTGTGAGTCCTTTCTTTAAAAAAAGTATCTTACATAGTATAGTTTTTATTTTAACATTTTGTTATAACCTAAAACTATATTTAACACACAACTTAAGAAAATTAATACAGCATAACTCTCTAACATAACAAATAATATTCATTTTAATATTTGCAAAAAGCCAATTATAAAATATGCATTTTTCACAGGGAAGGTAAGGACAGCAAAAAGCCTTCTCCAGGATCCTTCCAGCACTGTCCTGTGGCCAGGACCTGAGGCAAACAGCACATCCAGCCCTTCAGGGCTTGTCTGGATCTGCTCCAGCCCTGACACGAGCTCATCCCACAGCTGGAGCAGCACTTGGAGGGCTGCACCCACAGCAGGCAGCTCCTCCCTGCCTCTGGCATCCAGCCACAGGGAAGATGCCACCAGGCTGCTGCAGAGTGGCTGATGTGACACCTGATGCCATGTGCCCCAGGGACTGGGGGCAGTGGGCAGGGAAGGTCAGGGCCCAAACTTAGTGAGGTTGCAGTTAGGGAAAGGAATGGTCTGGATCAATCTTCTGCTGTCCTGTGGGCAGAGGAGCTCCATGCCCACCCAAACTGCAGGTGTTGGCTGCCCTGAGGCTTCACTCCACAGCCTGGCAGCAGCAGAGCTCTCCATTGTCAGAGCGTCAGGGGTGGACGGTGGGGATGGATGGAGATGAGAGATCTCTGCAGCCAGGGCTGGGAACTTGTGGGTTATTGCAAAGGGCCTGGGTGCAGGGCCCTGCTGGGAGCTGCCAGCCACAGCTGGAGCAGGACTGAGAGAAGAGAGGGGGAGAGAGGATGAGAGGGTGAGAGAGTAAAAGGGTAAGAGAGTGAGGTTCCCGTTCTAATACAATAAATCTTCTTCTGTGCTGAATATTCTAATTCTCACTAACCAATCTAGTACAAGATACAAATCCTATAGCATTTACATACAGCCTATAAGAATCACTACATTACCATACTGTGTTACATTTTAAACCCTAAAAACTCCTCTTTGGGCCCTTCTGCCAAGCTGTGGGGTCTGCTCTGACCCTTGGAGCTGTCTGCAAGCAGAGGGTGTTGTTCCATCCAAAGGGGATCACCTTCAGCTGGCCACACCATTGTTTTCCAGTTGTTCAGTAACTGAGGGATCTCAAAGTTTGCTTTCATTTCAATCTGACTTATAATTTCCATATTCTCAAAATCTTTTGCCAGAAAATCACACCTACAAAGCTTTCCTGTTTCATCTTCCCCAACACTTCATGGCATGAGCTCAGCTGGCCAAACCTCTCCCAAGGTGCAGCTCACAGGCCTGCAGAGAGCAGTGTCTGTGTGTTTTGGGGGGCAGACCAGGTGGGAAGCTGGTAGGTGTGCTGGAGGCAGCTCTGTAGCCTTGGGCTGTGGAGGGAAGCTGCTGAAATGTTCATGTTTATCCTCCATCAGTGTTATCTCACAGTGCCACCTTGGCACACCTGGGCATGTTCTTCTCTCTCAGTGGGGATGGTGCAGTGGTCCTGCCTCTCCTCCATCAAGGAGCACCACCAGGTCCTTGGGGCAATCTCGGGTTTTTGGTTGTTAATTGCAGCCCTGAGATGTGCAGGATGTCTCTGTTTCAGCCTGCGCGGCTGAAGAACGAGTCAGAGCTCTTCAGTTTTCGGTCTTGAGGTTGTTTATTAATTCTTATCTATAAAATTTTCTTTCTGCCCAGTGGAGATCTGCTCAGCAGGGCAGCCACAGGCACTCTGACCACCCCCGAGGCAGTGTTGTCCTTTTATACTACAAACTACATATAACATATTTACACTTCATTCCCAATACCCATCACCTATGTTAGACAGTGCACTTCTACTCTAAACCAATCCCAAAGTGCCAACATCACTGCAGAAAATGAAGAAGAAGCAGAAGAAGCAGAAGCAGAAGAAGCAGAAGAAGAAGCAGCAGAAGAAGAATTAGAAGAAGAAGAAGAAGAAAGGCTGGACACACTCAAGTTCCTCCATCTTGTCCCCATAACCCCCATTCCAAAAATCTTAAAATCTACATTTTCGCCCTGTGATAATTTTATTATTACATTATTTAAACTTCTGTGACTTTCAGATCCTCATACAAAGCTGGTAATTTGCTCCAGGGGTCACAATCAAACCCGCAGGTGCTCTGGGCTGTGTGCCAGGGTCTCTGAGCCCCTGGCGGGGTCCTCGGCAGCTCTGGACACCCAGAGGGATGCTCTGAGTTCTGACAGGGCAGCTCCTGCTGGAGTCTCATCCACTGGGCCCCACAGATCACAGCCTCAGGGATGACTCCCTCCAGGAGCTGTGGCAATTCTGGAAGCCTGAGGTGTCCCAGCAGTGTGTGCCCATTGTTCTGTGCTAGAGGGGAATGTGCACTCCTGGGCACACCCAGCTCTGCAGCCTTTGCTGGGATGATGACCAGCAGTGATGGTGTGAGGGTGTGGGTCACGGCCATCAGTCCTGCTGCAGCTGGCTTGGCTCTCCCAAGAGCAGAACACCATGGCCCTCATGTTCAGTGGGAGCAGTGGGATTTATGCTCATCACCACGAGAATCTGGTGGGCAGCACAGCTTTGGGATGAGGTCCTGCAAGGCTGGGCTAGGTTCAGTGGGAGCAGTGGGATTTAAGCTCATCACCTGGAGAAGCTGGTGGCCAGCACAGCTTTGGGATGAGGTCCAGCAAGTCTGGAGATGTAGGAGCACAGTGACCCATTGCAGCTACTCCTCTGAGCACAGCTGATGCTGCTGATGGGGTGGCCAGAGCAGCCTGGACCATCTCCAGCCTTCTCCACACACACAGCTGGACTTGGCTGGCCTGGGAATGGCCACAGGAGGGCAATGACCACACAGGACACCTGGACAGTGCTTGTAACAAACTCTGTCAATTGAGACTTGTCCTGCATGGAGCTGTGAGCCCACATAACAGTGTGGGCCACTCTCCAAGCACAGAGCTGGGTTGTTTGTTCTTTTGCTTGTATAGCATGGGCTGTCTTCCAGTTTGGCTGCAGAGCTCACAAGGGACAGAAATGAGCACATCAACTGTTCCATTTCTGCTGAAAAACACACCTGCACCAACCAGTGCATAATTTACCTGCTTTGAATTCATCACAGGCTGAGTCTGGAGAGATTCTGCTCTGTCAGCAGACTGGGCTGTGGATGTCTCTGTGTTCTCCTTCTGAACAAGGAGAAATCAGTTCACAGCAGCCCATCTGATTGACTGTGCAGTTTCCCAGTGCCCACGTCTGGGAGAAGCCTCACAAATCCCTGGGGTGCTTGAGCTCTCCCCACTCATCACCTGTGGACAGTGTGCAGCCACCAGACATGAGATAACAAACCCCAAGAGCAAAAAGCAGAGTTCAGTGCCCTGTCATTGCTGAGACCATGGGACAAGGATGGCATAGAGGAGGGTGCAGGTTCAGGTGTCATGGTTAGACTTGTTCAGACCCAGACTTGCTCCCAGCACCCACCCAGTCAGGGCAAGTTGCCTTTCCCATGCAGAAGTTCCTGTGTCATCCCCACAACCATCACATGGGGATATCTGCAGGATAATTAATGCAGGCCTGTTCACCCCTGAAGGCAAGCTGCTGAATCCCTCCTGCAGCCAGCAACAACCCTCAACAACCCTCCACAGCCCTCCACAGCCTGCCACAACCCTCCTGCTCTGGAGCTGTGGCTTGCCAGTATCCCCCACCCTGCAGCCTCCCAGCTCAAACTGGATCTGTGTTTTTATTGCAAAGCAGGGGGGAGCAGAGGGAGGCAGGCCTGGGGACACAGCCAGGGCTTGTTGGGGAAGATGAAATAGGAAAGCTTTATAAATATGATTGCATGGCTAAAGATTTTGAGAATATGGAAACTGTGAGATTGAAATGAAAGCAAGCTTTGAGATCCCTCAGTTACTGAACAACTGGAAAACAATGGTGTGGCCAGCTGAAGGTGATCCCCTTTGGATGGAACAACACCCTCTGCTTGCAGACAGGCCCAAGGGACAGAGCAGACCCTACAGCTTGGCAGAAGGGGCCCAAAGAGGAGTTTTTAGGGTTTAAAATGTAACACAGTATGGTAATGTAATGATTCTTATAGGTTGTATGTAAATGCTGTAGGATTTGTATCTTGGACTACATTGGTTAGTGAGAATTAGAATATTCAGCACAGAAGAAGATTCATGGTATTGTAACGGGAACCTCACTCTCTTGCCCTTTACTCTCTTACCCCGTTTATTCTCTTACCCCCTCTTTTATTCTCTTACCCTTTTACTCTCTCACCCTCTCATCCTCTCTCCCCCTCTCTTCTCTCAGTCCTGCTCCAGCTGTGGCTGGCAGCTCCCAGCAGGGCCCTGCACCCAGGCCCTTTGCAATAACCCACAAGTTCCAGCCCTGGCTGAAGAGATCTCTCCTCTCTGTCCATCCCCACTGTCCTACCCCCTGGCACTCCTCCAAGGGCTGTCCCTCCCTGCCAGCTGCTGGCTGTGCCCATGTGCTGTTTGCTCAGCCCTGGGCGCTGTGTGAAGGCAAACACGGCTGGAGCAGAAAGGAGGGCAAACAGAGGCTGTGCCAGTCCTGCAGCCAGGCCATGGTGAGAGCTGCTTGGGGTTTTCCAGGGCACAGCAAAGCCCTGGCACCCCTACAGCCCCTCACCTCTCTCAGTGGTGAGGGACATCCTCTGGCTGCCACAGCCCCAGCAGTGTCCCCCTGTCCCCCCAGGCTGCTTTCACAGTGTGCAGATTTAACTGTGCCACACAAGCCAGGTGGGCCAAACTCCCCAGGACAGAGAGCCTGGTTGTTCCTGGGGACACAGAGGCAGTGCCCAGCAGGAGGGTGGTCAATGCCATCACACTAAATTGGCCATTGTTGGTTGTGTGCCATCCTGAGAAGCAGATCCTGGACTGGTGACCCTGGGCACTATCAGCAGTGTCCCCCTACCCATGTGCAGTGCCTGTCCCTCCTCCCTAAGCCCCAGGCATGTCCCCTCCTGCTGTCACCTCTGAGCCCCATCCCTCTCCACTCCCAGCTCCCTCTGGCTGCCCCAGGACAGGGGAGGGAAGGGAGGAGGTGAAGCATCTTTCCAGTGCTGCTGGGGAGGGACAAACCAAGCTCAAACCAGCAGCACCTGGGGCAGACAGGGGGCCCATCTGACCCAAAAAGAGGCATGGTGGCACCTTCTCATCTGGCTGCTTAGTGGCACCTTGCACATCTGGCTGCTTGGGAGCCCTGCAGCCCATGCCCAGAACTGCCCCTGTGCCAGGCAGGACCTGGCTGACCCTTGGCCACAGGTGACTCTGAGCAATATGTCACCTCCTCCTGCTCTAATTAGCACAGCCATTTGCTGGGGAGGTGTGCTAATTTTTTCCTGTGACATCTGAGGTCAAGGACAGTCCTAGTTTTCCTCCTAACGCTGCTGAGCCTGACCTGCTGAGAACAGAGCAGCTCATCCCACATGTACCACACAGAGCTCTCTGCTGGGCCTGCACAGGAGGGTCTCTGCTCTTTTGGAACTGTTTCTACACCTCTGAAAAGGGTACCCAAAATAACTTCTCACCTCCCCTCATCTACTCCCCCTATAGTGGCAGAGGGGCCACAGTGTCCCTGCTGTGCCAGGACCCAAAGGGATGTGGCCAGGGTGGCACAAAAACATGCCCTGGCATTTCCAGGACCACCTGTGCCAACTGAAAGCAGAGGGAGAACTCCAGCATTCCCAGGCTGATGGTTGTGTGCTCGAGGTGTGTCTGCAGATACTTTATCTGTCCCACGGTGGGGTCTGAAGTCCAGGAGATAAGAGGCTGGGGAGAGCATTCTGCAGAGCTGCTGTGGGAGGGATTGCAGGCTCTGCACAGGGCGTGGAACAGGTGCCAGTGCACAGTGCTGGTGGTGCCAGCTTGTGCTGGGAGAGGGCAGGTCCCCAGTGGCACTGCTGCAGTGTGGGGCTGGCTGCCCCCTGTGTGCCCAGCTGTGCCAGGGGCAGGAGGGCATCACTGGGGTGGGATGGAGCAGTGGGAACTGCCCAGCCAGGGGGGCATCACTGGGATGGGGTGGGATGGGATGGGATGATGGGATGGGATGGGATGATGGGATGGGATGGGTTGGAACAGTGGGAACTGCCCTGGGTGAGGTGGGACAGGGCAAGAGGCATGGCTGGGGCTCACAGCAGGCAGAGAGGAGCAAATGCTGCTCTGTTCTGCCAAAGCTCCCTGCACCCAGCCAGCCCCACACAAGAATCCTTTGTTCCTGCCAGGTCCCTGTCCCCCCTGCTGCTCTGTGAGTGAGGGACCAGCCCCACAGCCCTGGTGACTCTGGCAGCAAAATGAGAATAATTAGAAGGACGTGTCTTTATTACAGGTGTCTGTGAGGGCCTGCAGAGTCTGACCCAGAGAGCCCTTTGATCTGAGCTTTTGAAACCCTATAGCTTTGCTGACAGAGCTTCTCTGTGTTTCCAGGTCACCAGGATGATCATTTCCATCTGGGAACAATGCAGGCTTTATGCTGCCCTGTGTGCTGGGCTGTCCCTGTGTGGAATGAGCTGCTGTGCAGGAGGATGTGCTGCTGCACAAGCCCTGGCAGCCTCCCCTCCTTCTCTGGGTGGGTGAGGGACAGCAGCAGGAGAGCCCACCCAGCTCCTCAGCATCATTACCAATGGAAAATGGGGGGCTCTTAGTGCCAGGAGGTTGAATTTACCCAGTGCACAGCCCTGTGATGTAGGAGTGTTGGGGGTAGGACGGTCAGGACGGATGGAGATGAGAGATCTCTGAATCCAGGGCTGGAACTTGTGGGTTATTGCAAAGGGCCTGGGTGCAGGGCCCTGCTGGGAGCTGCCAGCACAGCTGGAGCAGGGCTGAGAGAAGAGAGGGGGAGAGAGGATGAGAGGGTGAGAGAGTAAAAGGGGTAAGAGAGCGAGGTTCCCATTACAATGCCATAAATCTTCTTACGTGCTGAATATTCTAATTCTCACTAACCAATCTAGTACAAGATACAAATCCTATAGCATTTACATACAGCCTATAAGAATCATTACATTACCAAGCTGTGTTACATTTTAAACCCTAAAAACTCCTCTTTGGGCCCCTTCTGCCAAGCTGGCAGGGTCTGCTCTGCCCCTTGGACCTGCCTGCTTGCAGAGGGTGTTGTTCCATCCAAAGGGGATCACCTTCAGCTGGCCACACCATTGTTTTCCAGTTGTTCAGTAACTGAGGGATCTCAAAGCTTGCTTTCATTTCAATCTGGCTTATAGTTTCCATATTCTCAAAATCTTTAGCCATGCAATCATATTTATAAGGCTTTCCTGTTTCATCTTCCCCAACACTGTGAGAGGGCCTTTATTCCCCAGCATGTACCCAAAACCTTCCTGCTCCCCTGGGGAAAAGCCCTGCACCTCCCCAGCCCCAGTGCAGCCTCTGGGATGGGTCACACATGGGGGAATTGCTGTGCCAACACCTCACAGCAGGAGCAGGACATGCCAGGGCTCCTGGGCAGGTCCCCATGCCAGGCACTGCAGGGTGGGCACTCCTGGCATAGCCCCCAAAGCAACAGGTGCCAGGCACTGTCCTGGGTGTCCTCAGTGCCCCAGGCTCAGACCCCTGAGCTGTGCTGGTGGCCAGCAGCAGCAGCAAGCCCTAAGCCTGTATTGCTCAGGGCAACATGGACTTTGCTGGGGGAGTGTAGTAATTACACATCCTCTGAACACAGAGAGACATGGTTCTGCCAGGAAAATCCTGGGAAGCTGTGTAGAAGCTGTAAGAAACTGAAAGGAAAGAATTCAAACAATTATTATTTCTCTTTCTGTAACCAATGTTTATAGAGATGGTTCTCTAGAGTGTGTTATTCACAGTTGGCCAGTAGTGTGAGAGAAGATTCCTAAAGGCCAATCAGATCTTAAGTCCACCATTGTTTCTAAAAGAACTGTAGATTTCTAATTTAAAAGGAACTGTAGATTTCTAATTTAAAAAAGAACTGTAGATTTCTAATTTTAAAAGTATCTTTTCATCCCTTCTAATAATAGAGTCTCTGTATCACCTTCATCTGTCCCTGATACCCCTTCAGTGACAGGGGAGCCATGCTGGAGAGCCTGGAGCCTGCTCAAGTCACCTGGGGAAAAGGCAAGGACAGAGAAACACCTGGAGAGGAGAAACCCCTCAACACCCCCTTGTCCCAGTTTGGGATTTTGTCTGAACTGAAAAAGCAGCATCTGAAAAACCCCAGCATTATCCTGGTTGATGTGGTCTGCCTGGGAATCTGCAGTGACATCCTCTCCTCTCCTCTCCTCTCCTCTCCTCTCCTCTCCTCTCCTCTCCTCTCCTCTCCTCTCCTCTCCTCTCCTCTCCTCTCCTCTCCTCTCCTCTCCTCTCCTCTCCTCTCCTCTCCTCTCCTCTCCTCTCCTCTCCTCTCCTCTCCTCTCCTCTCCTCTCCTCTCCTCTCCTCTCCTCTCCTCTCTCCCTGGGAATCCTTCTGGTCCCAGTTTGGCTGTTTGGAGGCTGTGGTTTGCTTTTCCTTTGTCAAACCAGGCATTGTTGGTGAGCAGCTGCAGGGTGGGGACCGGTCCTGCCAGTTCCCTGAGCTGGGACAGCTTTTGCTGGGGCACAAGGTAAAACTGCCTGGATAAGCTCCAAGGCTGGTCCCTGGTGAACAGGGTGTCCCCACAGGTGCTCTGGGGACACCATTGGATCCAGTGTGACCCCTGGGGCTGTGCTTGGGGGTGATTTCCTCCCTCTATGGCTGTTGGAGCATGGCTGTTCCCAGCCTGAGGAATGAAATGAGCTGGGTGGGGGCCAGCAGTGGCAGTTTGTAGGAGCATTGGGGGTAGGATGGTGGGGATGGATGGAGATGAGAGATCTCTGCAGCCAGGGCTGGGAACTTGTGGGTTATTGCAAAGGGCCTGGGTGCAGGGCCCTGCTGGGAGCTGCCAGCACAGCTGGAGCAGGACTGAGAGAAGAGAGGGGGAGAGAGGATGAGAGGGTGAGAGAGTAAAAGGGGAAGAGAGCGAGGTTCCCATTACAATACAATAAATCTTCCTCTGTGCTGAATATTCTGATTCTCACTAACCAATCTAGTACAAGATACAAATTCTACAGCATTTACATACAGCCTATAAGAATCACTACATTACCACACAGTGTTACATTTTAAACCCTAAAAACTCCTCTTTAGACCCCTTCTGCCAAGCTGTAGGGTCTGCTCTGACCCTTGGGCCTGTCTGCAAGCAGAGGGTGTTGTTCCATCCAAAGGGGATCACCTTCAGCTGGCCACACCATTGTTTTCCAGTTGTTCAGTAACTGAGGCATCTCAAAGCTTGCTTTCATTTCAATCTTGCTTATAGTTTCCATATTCTCAAAATTTTTAGCGATGCAATCATATTTATAAAGCTTTCCTGTTTCATCTTCCCCAACATCAGCCAGTGCCTTCCATGGTCCCACAGCCACTGGTTCCAGTGGCAGAGAGCTGCCCAGCCCTCTCCTGCACCCATGGAGGCTTGGTGGGCACCTGGGATGGGCTCTGAAGGCAGAGCACAGGTCCTGGGCAGCAGCTGCTGTGGGGATCTGTGGGGTGAGAATCCACCCTGTCTGATGGATCCATGGATAGCAGGAGCACAGCCAGCAGTGTGCTACTGAAGCCTTGGAGGGTCTTAGTAGCCGGCTTTGGTTCAGGACCTCTATCCCAGGAAAGGACAGAGTCCCACAGTCCAGCCTGCTTGGACCGAGCCACGGGGAGCCTTCAGCCTGCAGGGTGATAACAGCTCTGGATAGTGATAATCAGGTCTTTGGGATTTCAGCTGCTGCTAGGCTTGGCTTCCCCGGGCATGGCTTCAGGCAGAGCAGAGAGAGGAGAAGGGAGACACCGGCTGTTCCACGGGATGGTTTATTGAGGAGGATGTCAAAGGACCTGGTTCTTCTTCTCCTGAGTTAGTAGGGTACAGTGAGCTACTTTTATACCCTTGTTCAGGCTCCAAACTTGACCAATGGGCACAGGTTAGAGGGTTTACAATTGTAGGGTTAACAAGACCTTTTCCTTATAAGGGTACAAAGATACGTTGTGAGTCTGGGGTCGGAGCCCTCTCTGCTGCTGTGTCAGCATTCTTATTGTTAAAGCCTCCACGGTGCCTTAGCAAGGCTTGTGGCATTTACTACAGTGTGCAGCTTCTCTGGGTGCTTGCTGCCCTCTCTGCCTGTCACCTCCTGCTTTTGCAAGGCAAATCCTGGCTGTGCAGGGCCAGGGGAGTGGGGACATCTGCTTTTCTGGCAGATAAACTGCGCAGGGAGCAGAGCTGGAGCCAGCCTGTCTGTCAGTGGGGTGTGGGGACCCCCATCGTGCTCCCTCTCCCCCCATGCTGGAGCAGAGCTGTCTGCAGGCTCCCAGCCAGGGCAGAGAGAGTCTCTCCCCTGCTGAGGTGTGCTGGTGCCACACATACCTCACATAGCTGCGTGCAGGCATCACCAGGCACAGCACTGAGGGTTGCTGACCCTTTCCTACTCCCCAGGCAGCAATGCCAGCTGAGTGCTGCTCTCCCAAGGGTGCCACTGGCCTGCAGACCCAGCCCCAGTACCCTGAGCATCCAGCATGGTGCAGGCAGCGCTGGCACCCACCCGGGCAAGGAGCCAAGCACCTCCATGGTGCCAAAGGTTGGCTTTGCTGCCTCTGCAGGGTCCTTCCAGCCATGAGCAAACCCAGTGCAGCTCACCCTCCTGGACCCCTGGCACTCTGTTCTGCTACCCCCACTCTGGAGCTGCACCTCCCTCACCATCATCTCACACAAGGGTGCTCCCACCTGCCTTAGAGACACAGAATGGTTTGGGTTGGAAGGGACCTCACAAATCATCTCATTCCACCCCCCTGGCAAGGGCAGGGACACCTGTGGGAAATTCAGGATTCCTGCACAACTATGATTAAGCAGAAGCTGTTTATTATGCACTTATTTGTACATTCTAACTCTACTGTACACTCTGAGCACACATTTTTTATTGGTGCTTTTGTTTGTCTATGAGTTTTGCATGCACTTCTCAGAATGTGTGATTGGTTACAGCCTGGGTGTAACCACAGTTCTCTGTTATTTCTTTCTTGTGCTTTTGGAATTTAGTTTCTTAGCTTCTTCTTTCTTATGTCTTAGTAACTTTGATGGATTCTAGAGGACCCTGAGACAATTCTGATAAGAGCAGTTACAAGTGAATGGCTGGTGCACCCTGTGGTCTGAGTTATTCAGGTACATTGCTACAGGCACTTCCACCATCCCAGGCTGCTCCAAGCCCTGTCCAGCCTGGCCTTGGACACTGCCAGGGATGGGGCACCCTGGGCAGGCCCTCACCATCCTCACAGGGAAGGATTTCTTCCTAATCTCTCTAATGTAACCCTGCCCTGAGGGTTTGAAGCATTCCTCCTCCTGTGTCCTCAGTCACAAGGCGAGTTGTGATGTACAGAGTCCATGCAGGTGGAGGCTTCCCAAGAGCTTTGTCTGCCCTAATCAATGTTCAGGGGGATCAGACTGGATCTTTGCTTATGTCCAGGATGCTGAAAGGTCCACCCTCTTCCCTTCAGCATCTCCCACTTCTAAATAAGAAGCTTGACTAGGCCAATATTCAAGCAGCAATCAATTTATTAATTAATATGGTAAAGTATGAGCAATACAGTGCTGGGTACAGTGGGGGAAGTTTTCCCTCCAACTGCACACCCATAGTTGAGGCTTACAGGTATTTATAGGGGTGCTCATCAGCTTTCTCAGCAGTTTCTATTCCAATTTTTATGTCACAAGTCTATACATGATTGTGATTTAGTTTTTCTCAGGATGTGTCCTAAAAGGAGCATTCCCAGATGGTGGTGGTCTGGTTTCCAAAAGAAGGAAGAAGAATCCCATCTGATGAGGTTCAGCTCTCCAGACTATAAATCTCATAACAGTGATGTCCATCTTCCCTTGGTCGAAACCATAAATCCTTGAGTTGATGTTCATCTTCCTTTCTCAAGCTGCTTTTCTCTGTTTTGTTAAGGCCTGAGATAAGCATGTTTCCTTTATATATATTCCAAAGCTATAGTTTCAAGGATACAAGCAATATTCTAAAATTACACTTCAAAAGGTTATTATTGCAAAACTCTTTAAGGCTTTACTACAAGCAAAGAGCAACATCCTTAATGCTTTAATTGCAATGTTCCTAAATCAACCAAGGTTAATTGAGAACAAAAGATAGGATCAAAGGCCTTCTTCCATGCTTTACTTTCCACAGTTATTATTAGAATTTGTCTTTATAACTGTCCCATGGTCGGTTTCTGTGGACAGTTTTTTATTGAGACACAGTCGATGGGAAAAAGAGACGTGAGAAAGTACATCTGAGAAAGCAACAGCTGCCTAATTCAAGGACATGGTTTCTTTGAGCAAGAAGTTGTTTAAGAAAAACATGTGATAACAAGAGGTAAAAAAGAAGCCACAAACATCTTGAGAAAGGTAGGACTGACTTTTTATAGCTGACCAATAGTGAGCTCTAGTTTTGCAATATGTATGAGCCTTATTACTGTGATTATAAAAGTGTTTCTGTTAATCAATAAATCGAGACTTGTCGGTCATCAGCAGATGAGCAGGTCTCCCGTCTACCTTGTCAGGTTTCCACACAAATCACAATCACAAATACACACATTGCCTGTATGTACCTGACACCAAACACAGCTCTGTATTTCACACACTCCAGATGCAGCCCAGCTCTGCACTGGCTGCTCCCAGCAAGCACCCAGCCCATGCTCAGGCCACGACAATCTGAACATCCTGCACCAAACCTGGAACGTGCAGGAAGGGAGCCTGGGGAAAAAATAACATCAGCCCCAACTGTGTGGCTCTTGTGGTTCATTGCAAACCCCCCAGCCCACATTTCATATCCTTGGAGGAGGAAGGTTGTCACAGACATCTTTTATGAAAAATCCTTTCTTTAGGATTTTTCCTCCTGAGAAGATGAGAGGCTTCAAGAACAGAATGTAAACATTGATTACCCTGGGCTGCCTGAAGTGATTGTCAAGAACGAAATGTAAACATTGATGGGGAAGTGGGGAGAGCTTTGGGTTTTTTGCTGCTGTGGCATGCAACAGGTGGATCTTTGATTGGCCTGTGTTAGATGTTTGTAATTAATGGCAAATCACAGCTCAGCTAGCTCAGGCAGAGAGTCTGAGACAGAGCTTTTGTTATTTTTTATTATTCTATTCTTAGCTAGCTTTCTGATGAGATTTTTTTCTTCTATTCTTTTAGTATACTTTTAGTGTAATATATATGATAAAATAATAAATCAAGCTTTCTGAAACATGGAGTCAGATCCTCATCTCTTCCCCAATCCAAAGCCCCTGTGAACACGGTCACAGAAGGTGACTTTTCTGCTGGGATCTGAGGTGCAGCTGAGCCCATGTCAGAGCAGACAGGAAGCTCCTCATGCCTGTCTGGCAATGCCAGTGCAGTGTTTCCCTTTTGGCATGCAGGTGGATGTGTGTGCCTTTGTTGTAGATGGCTCAGCAGGTGAGAGCCTGCATTGAGCTGGGTTCCACTGTTTGTGTGTTCTCCTGCTCCTGGCTGCTCTCTGCAGGGTGGGTGCGTGGAGAAGAGAATCACATGATGCCTGTCCAGGGGCTGCAAGTCCTGCTCCTACACCATCAGTGCTCATTGCAAGAACTCCATAAGATCACCCCACTCATCTCTGTCCCTGTGGGATGGCTGGGTGCAGGGAGCTTTGGCAGAACAGAGCAGCATTTGCTCCCCTCTGCCTGCTGTGAGCCCCATCCCATCCCCTCTTGCCCTGTCCCACCTCACACCACCCTGGCTGGGCAGTTCCCACTGCTCCAGCCATAACATCACCCCCCCATCTCTCTGCTTAACCCACTGTCCTGGAGTGATTTATGATGAGAGTCTGTCAGAACTCAGAGCATCCCTCTGGGTGTCCAGAGTTGCCAGGACCCCACTGGGGGCTCAGGGACCCTGGCACACAGCCCCGAGCACCTGGGGATTTGATTTTGACCTGTGGAACAAACTGCCAGCTTTGTATGAGGACCTGAAAGTCACAGAAGTTTGAATAATGTAATAATAAAATTATCACAGGGTGAAAATGTAGATTTTAGGAATTTTGGAATGGGGGTTATGGGGAAAGATAGAGGAACTTGGGTGTGTCCAGCCTTTCTTCTTCTTCTTGTCTCCATTTTCTGCAGTGATGCTGGCACTTTGGGATTGGTTTAGAGTAGAAGTGCACTGTCTAACATAGGTGATGGGTATTGGGAATGAAGTGTAAATATGTTATATGTAGTTTGTAGTATAAAAGGACAACAAAACCCTGGGGGTGGTCAGAGTGCCTGTGGCTGCCCTGCTGAGCAGATCTCAGCTGGGCAGAAAGAAAATTTTATAGATAAGAATTAATGAACAACCTCAAGACCAAAAACTGAAGAGCTCTGACTCATTCTTCAGCCACACAGGCTGAAACAGAGACATCCTGCACATCTCGGGGCTGCAATTAACAACCAAATTCTGAGAAAAGTCTATTCCATGATCCTCTGCTTTATGCCCAAAAACTGTTGCTGTATCTTTCCAGCTTGGGACTGCATGTGTGCAGGGCTGGGGAAGTGGGGAGAACTTTGGGTGTTTTGGTGGCATTTTTGAAGCCTCACTGCCCCAGGCATTCTGTGATGCTGTGTGGTTTGGTTTTGTTTGGCCCAGGTAAAAATCTTTTCCCTTGCCTGGCTTGAAGGAGCTGCAGCAGCAATCTTGCACTGCCTTGGGGTGAAGTGGACATCTGCTGGCTGGGGCTGCAGAAGTGGGACTGGTGGAAGTGTTCCAGCCCTGTTCCAGCCCCAAGCCTTGGGGAGCTGAGCTGGGCAGAGCAGGCACACAGAGAGCCCAGCCCAGCTGCCTGCTCTGCCCTGCACAGGGGTGACACCAGAGAGCCCCCAGGGTTTGTCCTGCTGGAACTCCTCTGTGGCAGCTGCACTTCCCTGGGGTGACAGCCAGCACCATCTCATACCTTGGGTTGGGAATGGATATTTATTTCTTCAATGTTTGCCCCATTCTCTGGGCATTTTGGGGTCTTTGTTCCTGTTGGGGGGTGAGGGGGAGGAGGGTGTGAGTTCTGATAGTTTGGTGTTTAGCATTTGTTTCCTTCTTTTCCTTGGCTTGTGGGCACTATTGTCAATAAACTGTTGGGTTTTTTTCCCCCACTTTCCTCTGTTAGCATTCATTTTTCAGTGGAGAGGGACTTTAGAGGAAACTACTCATTGCAGAGTGTGTCCTCTTAAATTTGTCTCCCAACTGAGCCACCCACACTCCCAGCTTCTCCTGCATCCTCCAGCCTGCTGTCTGCCTGCCTTGGAGCACACCCTGGGATGCCTGAAGTGATTCTTGCCCCTGAGCCAGCCTGCCCACCCTGACAGCCCCCAGACACTCAGGCCATGCAGGCCCATGCTCCAAGAGCCCTCTGGCACTGCTGAGTCAGGGATGGAATCAAAGATTCTGGTCTTCATAGGGTGATTCAGAAGGTATAAGGTGTTTAATGAAGGTAATGGGTCTTTTTATAATCTGACTCGAATTGATTGGTCTCAAAGGAAAAACCTCTCACACTATTGGTGAACTATGAATAGCACACTCTGGAGAACCATATCTATACACAATGGTTACAGAAAGAGAGATAATAATTGTTTTAATTCTTTTATCTAAGTCCTGGGAGAAATGATCTCTGTTCTTTCTTTGACTGAACTGAGAATATCCAGACCCAACCATCGCAGGGGTGTGGGGTGGTCTGGAGCCCCTCAGTCTCCTCACAAACCTGCACAGACCCCAGTGGAGCAGGAGGTCTGCAGGATGGGGCAAAACCACAGAGGGATGTTCTGAGCCTGGGAACAGAAAAGATTGTGTTTGGATGAGAGCCTGAGCACCAGTGTTGGAACCCTGCATGCTGAGAACTTCAGACTTTCTGTGCTGCCAGGCACTGACCCTCAGGAGAACACTGCATTGACCTGAGGCTGTGGAGAAGCTTCCAGAATGGAATGATAGAACTGGGATTGTGGGTGTGGAGTTTGGATAGAAGTGTGTGATATCACAGGGTGGGGAGCTTGGAGTTTGAGGTTTTGGAATATAGTAATACATATGGAGCTCAGATGGAGGTTTTAGGGCAGAGGCAGCTCCTTCTTCTTCACCTTCTTCTCCATGGGTTTGGGTGGTTTTGTGTAATTGGACAGAAAAGTCCACAGTGCAGATTTCAAGGGATTAGTTATCAGGTAGAAAGTGAAAATAATTCAGGTGTCATTTCTTAATTGGATAGTTTATCCTTTAAAGACCTTGTAGTGATAGATATGGGGCCATTTTTGTAGCTTGTTAGTGAAATACTGCAGAACTCACTGCTTGTGAGACCATAACATAGATAAGGAGAAATAAACATCTGAGTCTGAACACGAAATATCATCTCAAGCACTTTCAATCCTGACCCTGAGAGAGGCAGAAAAGAAACCAAGAACCAGCACACCAGGCCAGGCCTGGCTCTGGGGGTGCTGGGTGTCACCCCACAGCACAAGCAGAGTTATTTCAAAGTCCTTGCAAGTGGCATAAAGAAGAAAAGGGGCCAACCATGGAGCACCACATGAGATCATGCAGGTGCCTCTGGAGGACACTAAAGGTGAGCTGCACACAGGCAGCCCCCAGCACACACCGTGCTCCAGGTTTGCTGGCCAGAAGGGCAGGAGGAGGCTGAGCTGCCCAGGAGGTTTTTATTTGTTTTGTTTGTTTGGAGAGGTGGATCCCAGGAGACTGGTGGGACTGCTAGCCCAGACTGGCACCGCTAACCCAGACTGGCACTGCTGGCCCAGAGTGGCACTGCTGGCCCAGACAGGGAGAGCTAGCCCAGACTAGGACTGCTAGCCCAGAGTGGCACTCCTATCCCAGACTGGCACTGCTAGCCCAGAGTGGCACTGCTGGCCCAAACTGGCACTGCTAGCCCAGACTGGCACTGCTAACCCAGACTGGCACTGCTAGCCCAGAGTGGCACTGCTAGCCCAAAATGGCACTGCTGGCCCAGACTGGCCCTGCTGGCCCAGACTGGCACTGCTAACCCAGACTGGCACTGCTAGCCCAGACTGGCACTGCTGGCCCAAACTGGCACTGCTAACCCAAACTGGCACTGCTAGCCCAGACTGGCACTGCTAGCCCAGACTGGCATTGCTGGCCCGGACTAGCACTGCTAACCCAAACTGGCACTGCTAGCCCAGACTGGCACTGCTGGCCCAGACAGGGAGAGCTAGCCCAGACTAGGACTGCTAGCCCAGAGTGGCACTCCTATCCCAGATTGGCATTGCTAGCCCAGACTGGCACTACTGGCCCAGACTGGCACTGCTAACCCAGACTGGCACTGCTAGCCCAGAGTGGCACTCCTATCCCAGATTGGCATTGCTAGCCCAAACTGGCACTGCTGGCCCAAACTGGCACTGCTAGCCCAGACTGGCACTGCTAGCCCAAAATGGCACTGCTGGCCCACACTGCCACTTCTGGCCCAGACTGGCACTGCTGGCTCAGACTGGCACTGCTAGCCCAGAGTGGCACTGCTAACTCAAACTGGGACTGCTAGCCCAAACTGGCACTCCTATCCCAGACTGGCATTGCTAGCCCAAACTGGCACTGCTAACCCAGACTGGCACTGCTACCCCAGACTGGCACTGCTGGCCCAGCCTCTCCTCAGCTGTGAGCTCTGCCCACTTCCCTGTAGCCCAAGAGGCTCTGGCAGGTGGTGGCTGGTCCAGGCTGTGCCAGGCTGAGCCCAGCTCTCACCAGCAGCACGTTCTGGCTGGTGGGTGTCTCACAGGTGCCTAATGGCAAGCACCCAGAGGGCAAGATGGGATGAGCTGAGCTGGGTGTCTCGGGGTCTCTCGCTGCTCACTGAGAAAAGTTGGAAAGTCTCTTTTCCCAGCCTGGCACTCAAAGAAGGAGTCAGAGCTCTTCGTTTCTCAGTCTCAAGGTTGTTCATTGTTTCTTATCTATAAAATTCTTTCTCCTGCTCTGCCGAGGTCCATCCAGCAGGACAGTTCCAGGCACTCTGCCTGCCCCAGGGTGGTGTTATGTCTTTATATAAAAACTACCTGTACAATGTTTACAATTGCTTCCTAATACCTATCACCTATGTTAGACAGTGAGCTTCTACTCTAAACCAATCTAAAAGTGTCACCATCACAGCAGAAGATGGAGGCCAAGAAGAAGGAGAAAGGCTGGACATGGCCAGATTCCTCTATCTTGCCCTTTGGACACAATTCCAAAAACCCCAAAATCTACTTTTCCACCCCATGATAACTTCACTATTACTCTACCTAAACTCTTGTGGCTTGCTGATCTTCATCTAAGGTTGGTAATTTGCTCCACGAGTCACAATCAAACCCAGAGGTGTTTTGGGCTCTGTGCCAGGGTCTCTGAGCCCCCTGGCAGGGTCTGGGCTGCTCAGGACAGCCAGAGGGATGTGCTGGGTGCTGACAGCTGGGGATGCAGGTGTGAGTGACAGAGCTCTGCTGCAGGGCTGGGTGCTGGGGCCAGGGCATGGAGGTGAGCAGGGAAAGCCTGGCAAGGAGCTCAGAGCACTTGGAGCAGACAGGTCTGGCACATACAGCACATTTCCATCTCCTCAGGTGTTACAGCTGTTCCAGTATTGCCAGCTCTGGAGTGAAAGGAGTTCAGGGAAACCCCAGCTTGGTGATGAGAGCAGATTTAGATCTTGTGGCTAAGGAAAGAAGGCTGCTCCAGGGCATCTTCCAGCACCAGCAGCCGGTGTGGAGCAGGTTTCCAGGCTGCTGGGCACTCTGTTCAGGGCTAGGCAGCATGGCTCATGCTCAGCAAGGCTGCTCACAGCCAAGGGCAGCCCCGGGCTGGAGGGAGCAGTGGGTGGAAGTGCCCAGGGTGATGCACAGCAGCATGTGCAGAGCCAAAGGATGGGGAGATCCCATGGTATGCAAACCAGCAACGCAGAACACGTCACTGTGGGGTTCACCTGCCTGAGACACAAATGCCTGGCAGCCCCCAGAGCTGAGCTGAGCCTGCCCACCCCCTCCACCCTCTCCAAGCTGGTGGGCTGTGCCTGGACACAGGCATATGGGAACGAGCCAGTGACTCACAGCAGGCTGCTCCTCTAACATGGCACAGGTCCCCTGGCCCTGCAGGTGCTGGGCTGAGCCAGGAGCTGAGACCCAACACTGTGGGAAGCAAAAAAGGTAAGAGAGTAAAAGGGTAAGAGAGTGAGGTTCCTGTTACAATACCATAAATCTTCTTCTGTGCTGAATATTCTGATTCTCACTAACCAATCTAGTACAAGATACAAATCCTATAGCATTTACACACAGCATATAAGAATCATTACATTACCATACTGTGTTACATTTTAAACCCTAAAAACTCCTCTTTGGGCCCCTTCTGCCAAGCTGTAGGGTCTGCTCTGACCCTTGGAGCTGTCTGCAAGCAGAGGGTGTTGTTCCATCCAAAGGGGATCACCTTCAGCTGGCCACACCATTGTTTTCCAGTTGTTCAGTACCTGAGGGATCTCAAAGCTTGCTTTCATTTCAATCTCGCTTATAGTTTCTATGTTCTCAAAATCTTTTGCCAGGCAATCATATTTATAAGGCTTTCCTGTTTCATCTTCCCCAACAACTACCTTAGAGGGTTGTTCTTGCCTTCCCCATGAAGCTGGAGGGCAGCCTGCACTGGGCAGCACCTGGGCTGATGGGCCATGGCAGCAGCACAGGCTCTGCAGCCCCCAGCCCAGCCCAGATCCCCCAGCCTGTGCTGCTCCTCTCGCCCATGGGTGCTGGGAGCAGAGCCACAGCTCTGATAAGCTCTGGAGCAGACCAGGCTGGGAGTTTTGAGGAAGTGCCAGCCCAGTGCCCTGTGCCACAAGTTCTTGGAACTGCCAGCCCAGTGCCCTGTGCCACAGGTTCTTGTGTCACCCTGCACCAGGTGGCTGCCAGCTCCCTCCTGCCATGCTGCCATCAGGACTTGTTTCCCTGCCAGGGAGCTCCATTATTTCAAAACAAGTGGAGAGGAGCTCAAGTCCCCTCTCATGGAGCCTTGGCACTGCTGGCTCTTCTCAGAGGTCCTGCAAGGTGTAGAGGTCACCTTGACAGTCTCCCAGCACCAGCCCTGACTGGGCCCAGTGATGAAGGAGTGGGAACCAGCTGAGCACCACTGCCAGGGAGAGGGTCCTGCTGCCTGAGAGAGGCAGAGGCAAATTCTCCATGCAAGCAGAGTGCCTGCATTTTATTTCCAAGCTGCATTTGCACTGTGCTTGGATAAGTCATTTCCCTCTCCCAGCAGCAGTGGCTGGCCCTGGTTAAACATCCTGATGGAACCTGGAAGGGATGCAGTACCAAACCTTGGCAGGGTGCAGACATTGCCCCAGCTCTGAGACTCCTCTTGTAGAGCTGAGGGGTGCTGGTCATGCTGTCCTCCCCACACACACACGGGGGTAGAGCCTGATGTGCTGGGCCCTGTGGAGGATGGATCTGATGGCTCAGACCTCTCACTGGTAAACTGAGTCTGCTGCCTCCTACCTGGGAGCCCTTCTGCCACGGATGGGGAACATCAGCTCCTACCTGGGAGCTCTTCTGCCACAGATGGGGAACATCAGCTGGCAGAATTGTGACTCACTCCCATTTCAGGCATGCTGAGAGGGATCTGGGCCCCAGCCCCTGGCAGGAGAGGGGACCCACACTGGTGGCACTGAGGAGTGGAGAGGGCAGGATTGTTATAGATGAATAATGAGATGATTGGCTGTCACAATTAAGGGATGACTATTGTGTGAATATTAAGAAAAGCTTTAGTGATGTATAGTTACGTCATTGTAGTTTAGATGTCCTCTGTTCTCCCCATAGCTCCCTTTCTCCCCTCTATTCTGACCATCAGACAGTCAGGGTTGTCTAGGACAGGTACAAAGAAGCTGTACAGGTGTCCCTTGCATGGGGCAGTTGGGAATGGAAAAGCTTGGGGGTGCTCAGGGGGTGCAGCATGGCAACACCTCGGCTCCAATCCAGTTACAAGAAAGCAGTTTCCACTGATAAATGGCAAAGAGCTGACTGACAGACCTTGAGAGGGGTCAGGGCTGGCTGATGCAACCCCCAGGGATATAAAAGACTGAGCATCCATCTTGAAGATGAACCGGCACATGGTTCCCAGCTCTGTGAATTTTTCCTTGTGTAGTCCTTTGTTGTATTTTTGTCAAGGTTTAACAAACCTATTTAAATTTCCGAAGTGAGCAGCAGTTTCTGGCGGGATGGCGGCGGGAGGAGCGCGGGATGACTCAGCGCTGATGTGAGCGGGGCGAGGCTCAGCCCGGCCTTTCGCAATGTGTTTACAGCACCTGGGTGGCTGCTGCCTTCCAGGACACGCAGCCCATCCTCGCCAGCGCCGAACCTGCTCGCCAGGCTCCGCACGGCTGGGGAGTGACCCGTTCCCACCCCGGGCTGGCTGGCTCATGGTGGGGAGCTGGGCAGGGAGCCCTCTGCTCCAGCACTGCCCAGGGGACAGCAGAAACTCCAACTGAGGCAGTGGAGTGTCCAAAAAGCACCGGGTGCAACAAAACACAGTCCCAAACCATGGGAAGGTGGTGGCACATTGCAACAGTCATATCGACGTGATGTCAGCCCTGGGAGAGGGACAGAAATTCCCCTGCATTCCTCACACTGTGCTGACTGCCATCCCAGCAACCTGGCCACCCTCTGCCAGCTGCCAGGATACGTGTCCTGTGTGGGCAGGACAGACAGTCAGGGGAAAATCCCTTTATATGGACAGTTTCAGAGCTAAACATGCTGTTTTGAGAAACTTCCCTAGAGGAAAGTCAAGGGCAACAGATGCAGAAAGTGTTTGTTTCAATTCAGCTTCTTGTGGAGCTTGAGATGGGAAATGCTGCTGAGGAGCAGAAACACCAACATCTCCTTCCACAGGGGGCTGGGAAGGAGGGGTCAAGCCCATCTCTCTGCTTTCTGCTCTAGGTTAGCTGTTTTTGCTGTCACAGCACTGCCAGGGATGGACACTCAGCACGATGGGCATCAGTGCTCCTGCTGTGCCATGGGCAGGAGCACCTGGCACACAGAGACCCCAGACAAAAATCCTGGAGCCCTCAGTGCAGAGCTCAGGTGCTGCCAGCAGGCCCATGCTGATCAGTGGCACACTGGCCACGGGCACTGCAGAGCTGTGTCACCTCTGCTGCATCCTGCTGGCTCCTGGCCAGCCCGGACCCTTCGTCACGCTGAGCGTGACCTGTGTGCAGCAGTTAACCTCAAAACACCGTTCCCAGTTAACCTACTTTGGCTCTGGGCAAGGCTGGGCCCTCTAGAGAAAACCACGTGTGGGCTTGTCTCCTGCTGGCCTCTCTGCTGGCCCGTGTCCATGGCATGATTCAGGGCAGCTCCCAGTGCCAACGGCTGAGCAGGAGCCCGTGTCATTGCATTGTCCCTGGGATATTTACTGCCTGCTTACTGGGCAAGGTTCAGGCGGGCAGGAGCTGGCACCGCAGGCACAAACTGGTGTCCCCAGCCTGGCAGGAGCTGGGGCTGGGTCGAGGTGGGCAGCTGAGCTGGTCCCCCAGGATCACTGTGCTGTGTGGGGAGGGATGGTGAGAGGTGGCTGTGCAGTGCCATGGCCTGGCCTGGCCTGGCAGCTCTCTGGCTGCCTGGGGAGCCTCAGCCACCCTCGCTCCTGCCAGGCACTTGCTCCACCCTGACAGTGCCCCAGCATTCACCCTGACTGCTTTCCTGCCCCAGCTCCACAACACGAACATCAGAGAGGGCAGGGCCCACACATGAAATAGAAATGTCTTCACCCACCCCATGCCAGGAATATCTGCCTGCAGGCCATATGCACTCATGGGCATGGCACGTTCAGCCTCAGCCCATTCTCCAGTGGGTCCCCAAATGTGAATTCAGCCCAGCCCCTTCCCCTCTCGGGCTGAGCTGCAGCTCCCAGGCTCAGCAGTGCCTATCAGATATCAGACTGCTGTCCCCATTCCTGGGTTCAGAGGGTATCCAGGGAGCTGGGGAAAGTGCAGCACAGCACAGGCAGGAGCCACCCAGGCAGTAATCAGGGACAGAGGGACAGCTCCCCATGTGACTGCAGCCTGCAGCCTCTCCCCTTGGCTGGGGGCAGGAACAGGCAGTGGTGTGGCTGTGCAATGGTGGGGGTGTGCAATGGTGGGGGTGTGCAATGGTGGGGGTGTGCAATGGTGGAGGTGTGCAGTGGTGGGGGTGTGCAGTGGTGGGGGTGTGCAGTGGTGGGGGTGTGCAGTGATGTGGCTGTGCAAGGGTGGAGGTATGCAATGATGTGGCCATCCAATTCTGTGACCATCCAGTCGTGTGACCATCCAGTGCTGTGTCCCTCCAGCAGTGTGTCCATCCAATGGTGTGGCCATCCAACAGTATGGCTATCCAATGGTGTGGCTATCTAAGTGTGACCATCCAGCAGTGTGTCCATCCAACGGTGTGTCCATCCAATGCTGTGACCATCCAATGCTGTGACCCTCCAATGGTGTGTCCATCCAATGGTGTGTCCATCCAGCAGTGTGTCCATCCAGTGGTGTGTCCATCCAGCAGTGTGTCCATCCAGCAGTGTGTCCCTCCAGCAGTGTGTCCATCCAATGCTTTGCCCATCCAATGCTGTGACCATCCAGTGCTGTGTCCATCCAATGGTGTGTCCATCCAATGCTGTGTCCATCCAATGCTTTGCCCATCCAATGCTGTGCCCATCCAATGGTGTGGCCATTCAATGGTGTGGCCACTCAGATGTGTGTCCATTGTCACACGTGCCAGCCCCACCTCCTTGCAGTGCCATGCTGTGACACACACAGCAGGGAGGGGACAGCTCCTCTTCCCTGGGGCCGTGCCCACCCTGTGCTCCAGGTGCTGTGGGCCTCAGCTCTGGGACATACACCTGAGCCTCTCCCAGCCCTTGTTTAGCAATGCCCCTCATTCGGGACCAGCTCTTCCCTGGTCACCTCTCATCACCTGTGCAGGTGTGACAGGAACTCATGGAGCCCCTGGGTGGTGTCTGGCAGATGACACTCCTGGGATCCATCTCTCCTGCAACCTCCAGGGGCTGAAATAAAGTTCCATTTCAATTATCACATCTTTACAGTGACAGACAGGGCACCAAAAACCCCGGTTTCTATGGCAATCAGGAATAACCTTGGAGACTGTGCTGTTTCTGCTCCAGGTGTGTCTCAGGTGCGCCCCAGATGTGCCCCAGGTGTGCCCTGCTGTGCCTCAGGTGTACCTCAGTTGTACCCCAGGTGTACCTCAGCTGTACCTCAGGTATGCCCTGGTGTGCTCCGGGTGTGTACCCCAGGTGTACCCCGGGTGTACCTCAGGTGTGTCTCAGATGTGCCCCGGGTGTGTACCTCAGGTGTACCCCAGGTGTTCCTCAGTTGAACCCCAGGTGTACCCCGGGTGTACCTCAGGTATGCCCCGGTGTGCCCCAGGTGTACCCCAGGTGTGTCTCAGGTGTGCCCCGGGTGTGTCTCAGACGTGGCCCCTCACTCTCAGGTACGGTGACGTCATGGCTGGTGCGGCGCGGGAAATCCTGACCCCGAATAACCCCGCGGCGCCGCCGCTTCTGATTGGCTGCAGCGCAGAGCAAGGTGGCTTACACGGCCAACCAGAACACAGCTACCACTCCCTCAACTGCGGCTGAGATAGGAGGCCTCTGATTGGCTACCGGGCCTCTCCTGAGAGTTTATTAACGGATGCCTGGCGCTGATTGGCTGCGTGGGTCTGTGCTGGAGGCTCATTGGTTCCTTGCCGGGCGCCGCAATGGCGATTGGGACCGCCTCTGGCACTCGGGGCCGTGAGGGAGGCGGGCGGCCTGGGCACCTGTTCCTGCATCAGGCCCAGCTCCAGCTGCTGTGCCAGCCTGTGTCCCTGCCCCAGCCCTTTCCCTGTCCCAGGCCCAGCTCCAGCCCCTTCCCCCTGTCCCAGCACCTGTACCTGCCGCAGGCCCTGCCCCTTCCCTGACCTTGCTCCAGTCCCTTCCCCTGTCCCAGCCCCTTCCCCAGCCGCTGTTCCTGCACTGTCCCTGTCCCAGTCCCAGTCCCTTCCCCTGTCCCTGTCCCTGTTTCCTGCGGGTGTCTCCTGTGGGGCAGAGCCTTCCGCTGGCTCTCCCAGCAGTGCCCGCTCCGCTGGAGCCCAGCCCTGGTTCATATCCCACCCTCAGGAGGCAGAGCCTCCCTTGTGATCCCTGTTTGCTGGCAATGGCCGCCGGTGGCCAGCAAGGGCCTGGGGCAGGTTTTGAGTGGCAGTTCCCAGTCGTTCCTGCTCCAGTCTGTGGTCTCAACAAGCCCCAGAGCCTGAGAAAACAAAACATTGCAGGTGGGAAATGATTGCTGGCTGCAGTCTGAGAGCTTTGAACACATCATTGATAACATTTAGGATAGTGGAAGGGAAGGACTCCATCGGTGCAGCAGGTCCTGGAGCTGGCACCTGGGCAGGCAGAGGCACCAGGCACTGAGGGAGATGGGTGTGAGGCCCCACTCGTGTTCTTGTGCCTCAATCTCCCTTGGTGCCACCAGAGCAGTCCTGTCCTGCTCCATCCCACACAGGGGGTCCTGAGGAGCTCTGTGAGGCACCAGCCTCTCTGCTGATCCTGTGGCACCCTGAGGGCCTCTGGGGCTTTAATGCCACCAGCAGCACCAGCCCCAGAGAGGATCCCCAGGACACCCAGCTGGTGAGCTCAGTCTTTGGGGAGCACTTCACTGCCAGCATCCCTGACTCTTAACACAGGTCTGTGATGTGTTCGCAGGTGTCCCAGGATGAGGGAAGAGAGGAGAATGTTGACTCCATGTTTTAGAAGGCTTGATTTATTATTTTATATATATAATATATAAAATATATATTATATAATTTATATGATATTAAAGCTGTACTAAAAGAATAGAATAAAGGATTTCATCAGAAGGCTAGCTAAGAATAGAATTATTAGAATTAGAAACAACCACATGAGACCAATCACAGATGCACCTGTTGCATCCCACAGCAGCAGATAACCATTGTTTACATTTTGTTCCTGAGGCCTCTCAGCTTCTCAGGAGAAAAAATCCTAAGGAAAGGATTTTCCATAAAACATGTCTGTGACATAGCTCACTGCTAGGCCACAGGGCATGGATCCCCTGCCAGGCAGCAGCCCCAGCTGTGAGCTCCCAAACCTCTGCATGAAGACATTTCTCCATGTGAAGATCCTGACATTTTTCTCTCCATTCATGTAGACAAATGTGTTCTGAAATGTTCCTCTCCTGGCATCCTCATATGAGGAACCTCCTGAATTTCTTCACTGTGCAGAAAGCACAGCCTGGGAAGCCCCTGAGTGCCTCAGCAGTGTGAGGGATTCATCTCACTTCTCCTTACAGCTCATTTTCATGAGTGGTTCTGTTGTACTCCGTTGTTTGTTGACTTCAACCTCTTTGGCAGGCAACCACCTTTTGTCTACTCACAAAACCACTTGGACGTTGGTTGTTGTGCCTTTAGCTAGTTGTTCCTCAAAAAAAAAAAAAAAAAAAAAGAAAAAAAAAATCTGGCTTGCCTGAGCATGGTTTCACATTTCACTTGCCCAGGTTCCCCTCCTTGGTGTTTGGACACGGTTTTGGCTTATTCAAAGATATCACTTTACCTCCAGCCAGCTCCCACGCTTGCTTTTCACAAACATTTGCTATAACTCTGCTCCAACCTCTATGAACAGACAAACACACTCACTTTCTGCCTCCAGGGTCATATTTACACAACATCCAGCATGTTATAAAGGCACGAGATAAAGCTGTTAGAGAGTAGCCAGAGGAGGGCCAGGAGGGTGGTGGAAGGGCTGGAGGGGCTGAGGGCATGGTCAGATCTGAGGTCAGAGCCCACTGGGGCTGCAGCTCAGATCTCTGCTCTGTGTGACAGTGACAGGAGCTGAGGGAACAGCTGGAGCTGGGCCAGGGCAGGGTTAAATTGGATATCAGGAAAAGGTTCTTCCCCCACAGGGTGACTGGGCACTGAACAGGCTCCTCACAGCCCCAAGGCTGCCAGAGCTCCAGGAGGATTTGTACAACACTCTCAGGGACAGGGTGGGATTGTTGGGGTGTCCTCTGTATGGCCACTTCCAGCTCAGAAACTCTTCTGTTGCTAATTTTAATGTCTTAATTTCCTTCTTTTTTTAGTTTCTAATTTTTGTACTATCCCTCTTTTTGCACCTAACTATTGCTGCTGGTTTTCTGCTGCTGGTTTTCCTGCCCTAGAGATCTTTGTGGTCCTCAGAAGAACATTTTGGCCCAGGTTTGTTGTCCTGCAGGTGAAGTCAGGTTAACATGCACACTGAGACTGGGATGAAGGAAGTTCTGTGTGACTGGATGGGTTTGGAAGTACCAGAAGGATCTCTAAAGAGGAAAATTATGAGTGTGGCTTGCACAGGGCACAGTCAAGACCAGGAAGATGCTGAGCAATCTGTTGTTTGCATCAGCCCAGATGGCTGGACTTTGATTTGGGCTGGGGTGTTGGTAACCCCAGCAGGAGAGCTGTGCTTTGATGGTGGGAGGATGGCCACAAGGTACAAACACATCCCACTCATCATCCTCCTCCCCTGACACCCTGATGGCACCTGTGAAGGCACCACAGCAAGGAAGCCCAGGCAGAGGCCATAATCCAGCCTGGCAGGTGGGTCAGACACTCCATGACAGTGGTCAGTTCCCACAAGGTGTAAAAAGAGCTGTTGGCACCGTGTGCTGTGGCCAGTAAAGAGAACACATGAGGACCCAGCTGCACTCATCCCAGTGCTGCCCTGCTCACCTGGCCAGACCTGTGCAGGTGAGGGACACTGGGGATACACAGTGGCAGTGACTCAGGCCAGTGCTGGTTCTTTTGCTTCTTTTCTGCCTGGATCAGGGTTGGGATTGAAAGCGCTCGAGATGATATTTCATGTTGGGACTCAGATGTTTATTAGTTCTTATCTCTGTCACAGTCTTACAAGCCATGAGTTTTACAGCACTTCACTCTAACAAACTAAAAATGGAGCCCTCTCTCTCTCTCTACAAGGCTTATCTTTAAGGATAAACTGTCCAATTAAGAAATGACACCTAAATTATTTTTACCTTTAACCCAATAACCAACCACCTGTGGCCCACAATATGGACATTTTTATCCAGTTACACAAAACCACCCAAATCCATGGAGAAGAAGGTGAAAAAAGAAGGAGCAGCCTCTGCCCTATAAACTCCATCTTGCTTTATCTATATTACTACATTCCAAAGCCTTAAACTCTTAAGTTTTCCACCCTGTGATATCACACACTTCTATTCAAACTCCACACCCACAATCCCAGTTCTATCATTCCATTCTGGAAGCTTCTCCACATCCTCAGGTCAATGCAGTGTTCTCCTGGGGATCAGTGCCTGCCAGCACAGAAAGTCTGAAATTCTCAGCATCCAGGGTTCCAACAGCAGGGAATTAATTTTAATAAAAATCCCCTTCTCCAAGGAATTTACACTGTATAATATGCCTGGCCCAGAGGAAGCACAAACCCATCATGCACCCCATTGGTACAGCACTGAAGGGATTTCCTGGTGCAGTTTTATGGGGCTGAGGTGCCAGTGGTGTCTGTGTGTGTTCAGCCTCTGCCACACACCTGTGCCTTGCTGGGACTGTCCCTGGAACTGCAATCCCTTTGCCCAGTGCAGTTGTCTGTGGGCTGAGGAGTTGCTGATGTGCTGGCCAGGCTGGTGGTGCTGCTTCCAGCAGCTGCTGGGAACACATTCTTGGGGAGTGAGTTTGGATTCCACAAAGGCAGAGCCCCTGTGATATCCTGGAGAGCTGCAAAGAGCTGCAAAGAGCTGCAAAGAGCTGCAAAGAGCTACCAGAGCAGCTGGGGATGGTGTGCAGGGAGTGATGTTGGGGCTGTGCCCTCCTCAAACCTGCCCAGTCCATGGAGGTCTGTGCAGAGGGGTGTCCTGAAGGCAGCCAGAGCCAGGTTCTGTGCCCTGGTTCCTCTCTGTGGGCAGCATTGCTTCTACTCCCCAGAGCTGAGGAGGGCTCTGCTTGCTGTGACTCCAGGAGAAATACTCTTGAGAGAGGCTCTGTGCTGGAGACCACCCTGGCCCTGCTGGAACCCTGCAGATCCACGGCTGTGGCAGCGTGGCAGGGTGGTGGGAATGCTGCAGCCTTCCTCAAAACATCTCCTTCACAAGCTGCTCGAGAGCAGCCATTTCAGGTCCATGCACACACACCACAGACAGCTCAGCAGAGGAAGGACAGGAAGGGTCTTTGTATGATGTATTCCAGTGAAGGTTTATTGAATCCACCACGCCAAAGGGATCAGGGACAAAGGCACCACCATGTGCTGTGCACAGGCTGTTGTTTGGGGTCAGTGGCCAATGGCCTGAGGGTACAGGGCAGGGCAAAGGGCAGCAATGTGTAGGGGGGATGAGGGATGAGCAGTGGGGTGGGCAGGGTCAACTTGCCAATGGGAGAAGCAATCTAATGTAGATTGGCAATAGTGCTGCACAGCACCATGGGAGCAGTCTTCTCTCTCAGCCTAGGTGGGGAAACCTCTATGGTAGATCATTCCAGGGCAAAGCTTAGAGGTTTCTGAGGGTTTTTTATGTTCCCACACATGGCTGGACAGGCTTCACCCAAGAGGAGATCCCTGTGGTGTTACCCCAGTGCAGGGCACTAAGGCTGCCCAGGAAAGGGGCTGCTCAGGGGACATCCCTACCCAGCAGAGGTGGGGCTCACTGCAAGGTGCAGGTGTGTGTGGGAATGTAAAAAAAACCTCAGAAACCTCCAGGCTTTCCCCTGGAAAGCTCTACCATGGAGTTCTCCCCACCTAGGCTGAGAGAGGACTCAGCCCATGGTGCTGTGCAGCACGATTGCCAATCTACATTAGATTGCTTCCCCCATTGGCCAGTTGACCCTGCCCACCCCAGTTGTTCATCCCCCATTTCCCCTACAGGTTTCTGCCCTTTTCCCTGCCCTATGCCCTCAGGCCATTGGCCACTGACCCCACACATAAACCTGAGCACAGCCCATGCTCGTGTCTTTGTCCCTATTTTCTCTTCAGTGTGCTGGAATGAACCTTCACTGGCATTTCTCATTCAAAAGGCCCTTCTGCCTCTCTGTGCTGAGCTAGCCATGGTGAGTGTGGTGTGTGAACCTGACTGCTCTGCCTGAATCCTCACCCAAGCAGCTTTTCCACAGGAGATGCTTATTGGGAAATAGCAGCAACCACCATCTAAACCCCACCTTGCTACAGGTGTGAGCATGAGGGCTTGTGGCCATGTCACCTGCAGGGAAAGACATCACCCACAGCCTGGGAGATCCCCTGCATCGTGGGTCCTGTTGTTGTCCTTTTGTTGTCCTTGCCTGCCGCCCCATCCCGCCTGCATTCCTGCAGCCTGACTCAGGGTTTGCAGATACTGCCCACGCCTGCCCCGCCGCACCGAGGGCTCAGCCCCTCCTCCTGGCACAGCAGCGGGCACAGCTCGGTCAGTCAAGGTCACAAAGGTGTTTGGAATCAGGGAAAGGGGAGGGAGGACTATGGGAACCATCATGGAAGACCTGGAGCTGCAGTAGATGGATTTTACAGGGCTCCTCTGCAGTGACCCATCAGCATGACTTTGTCAGGATATCCCAGGCTCAGCAGCCCTCCAAAGGAGACTCCAAGGAAACCACAGCAACCCTGAGTGACTGGCAGCCAGCAGCTAATGCTCCTTGTCACTTCTCCATCCCTGAGTGGGAAAAGACCAGTGGCGTTGGAAGGGCCCTTCCATCTTCCAGGGTGAAGAAAAAAGAAGTATTTGCTGTCCATCTGCAAATACTGAACAAGAAGAAAAGTGAGCAAATAGTGATAGGGAAAAGAGAAAAAGTCATTTCAGCAAACTGTTCCTTTTCAACAAAGCTCAGAGGGGGAGATGCCTGAAGATGGGTCCATGGGTCCCCAACCTGAACACGGATGAGGGGCCAGAGGTGTCTCTGCCAATGGCACAGGAGATGAGATGGGATGAGAAAAACACTGCAGGCTAAAGGCTGTGTTGGACAGCAGAAATTGCAGAGCTTTCCCCAATTCCAGGGACTCTTTGTGTCTGAAGCTGTACCTAGAAGCAGGTATTGTCCCCAGTGAACTGGTGACCCCCTAACTGGGGCCATGGAACTGATCAAATTAGGCAGGTGAAGGTCAGGGCAGAAATGCAGGAGGAGCAAGGACTTCCTTCCGAGCACGCACCAAAACTCAGGGCCAGACCTTGATGTCAGGGGATTTCTATTTTAAGTGGAACTGACTCAGTCTCTCACACTTCTCCTGGTCTCTGTCAGCTCCCTCCACCCCCAGCCTGAGGTGTTTGCACAAGGGGCATGGCTGGGCCTGAGGGCTGGGGCACAGCACAGGCTGCCACGTCAGGTCTGCTCTGCTTGGGCTTCTCTCAGCTGGCAGCGACAAAACAGTGGTGGGGAAGGTTCTGGATGCATCAGCAGTTGTTGTTATTGCAGGATCTTTCACTTCCAAACATTTCTCTCTTCACCTTCCACAATACTCAGCAGAGCTGCTGCTTTTTAGCTGTTCATTCTCATTGTGGGTGTCTCTTCTGTCTGTTAAGGTGTTGGGAGAGGAAGAAGACATGGGAATCTGCTGGCATCACCTCATGCTGCAGGACTGGGCTGGCACTCTGGGCTGGCAGCAGTGTCCTTGCACTGCCTGGCAGCATTGGCACCTGCCTGGCAGCATTGGCACCTGCCTGGCAGCATTGGCACCTCCCTGGCAGCATTGGCACCTGCCTGGCAGCCTGTCCTTTCCCTGGTGCTGGAGCCTGACACAGCACTCTCTGAAATACCTGCCCATGGTATCTTATCTGCCAGCCTGCTGCACGCTGGCAGTGGGGAGATGGCCCAGATATTCCATGCCATGGGTTCCCTCCATCCACAGGCACACAGGGCAGGAGCAGCCTGGTTGTGTCCCCTGGCTGTGTCCCCTGGCTGTGTCCCCTGGCTGTGTCCTGGCTGTGCTCAGCACTGGCCTCTGCTCTCCTGTCCCTTTTTGGGGCTCACTCAGCACCCCACAGACAAAGGGATGTGAGGTCCTGAGGTGCAGGAAATCCCCCAGAGCTTTGTCATATTATTTGTAATATAATATTTGATATTCATGGAGTATCAGCACTTGGGTCCTACTCTGCTGCTGCCCCTCTGACCTTGCTCCCTGCTGGCAGCCCCAGGATTGCTCCTGTACAGGGACAGCAATGTTTCAGTATTCTGAGTGTCCCAGACAGGAGGGAGAGACCTGCCAGGCTGGGCAGGCCATGGCTACGTGCATGGTCACCATAGGAATTCAGACAGCCTGGTGGAACCAAGGGACCTTCTGCCCCAAACACAAATCATCCCTGCTGGGTTTGCAGCCAGCCCTGGGCCCTGCTCCATTACACAACCAGAGAATCTCCTGTGCTGGAAGGGAGCTACAAGGATCACTGAGTCCAACTCCTGGCCCTGCAAAGACACCCCAAAACCCCACCCTGTGCATCACTGAGAGCATTGTCCAAACACTCATTCACAGAATTCACAGAATTCACTATTCACAGAATTCACAGGATGTCTGGGCTGGAAGAGACCTTCAAGATCACTGAGTCCAACCCATCCCCAACCCCTCAACTCAACCCTGGCCCCCAGTGCCACATCCAGGCTCTGTTAAACACCCCCAGGCACGGTGACTGCCCCACCTCCCTGGGCAGCCATTCCAGAATTTTATCACAGAGCTCCTGGAGCTCTGGCAGCCTCAGGGCTGTGCCCATTCCCTGGGGAGCCTGGGCAGTGCCAGCACCTCTGGGGAGGAGCCTTTCCTGATCTCCATCCTGACCCTGCCCTGGCCCAGCTTCATGCTGTTCCTTCAGGTCCTGTCACAGGAGAGGACGTGGTGCCTGGGGCTGGCTGTCCCCAGCTGGTGCCTGTGGCTCTGTGCAGTGGGCAGGAAAGGTTCCTGCAGGATTTGGAGGCAGCAGACTGTGCCCATGGCTGTGCTGTCAGGACAGAGGGTGAGGAGCCTTCCTTGGAGCTCAGTAGCTTCTCCCAGGGAAGAGGAGCCCAAATCCTGGCAGACACTGGGCATGTGCCAGCTGAGTCTCACCAGCTCCTCAGCAACTGCCCAAAGCTGAGAACAGCACAGACCTCCCCAGCTGCAGTCACGAGTGCTGGCAGCACCCAGCACTGCTGCACTGCCTCACATCACCCATGGTGCTGCCACACCTGAGACATTCCAGCAGCATTTCCTCACCTGGTGACTCAGGGCCTGGCTGTGGCTCTGAGCTGGAGCTCTGACCTGCACCAGGGGACAGTGTCTGCAGGGTGCTGGCCTCCCTGTGGCACTGAGGAGCTCCAGGCCCCCGTGGGTGGCTGGCTGAAGGCCCTGTGGGTCAGAGAGTCAGTGCTGAGCAATTCCCTGATGGGGCTGAGTCACTGCAGAGAGGGGAAAACTGCTCAGGAGGCCTGAGGATCTCTCCATCCTCTCCTCTGGCTCTTGTGCTGCCACAGCCATAGGTGACAGCTCTGTCCTGCAGCTGGCAGGGCTTGGAGCCTGGCATGGATGGTGCTGACAGCCTCAGGAACCCCACCTGCACCTCTGTGCTGATACTGCACATGTTGGGTAGAGCAGCTCTGACCCTGTGGAGCACATCTTGGCCACCCCTGGACAGGTCCTCATGGCTGCCAAGTGGGCATCCCACAGTGCAGAGTCTGCAAGGTAAAAAGCTTAGCAGGGAGGTTTTGCCCTTCCTGCATCATCCTTCAGGCATCCCAGGCAGTATCCTGGAAAACAGAGCTTTGTAGGCAAAGGCTTGGGATATTCCTTTCCTGTCCTGTGCCCTCCCCTGAGCCTGGGCTGTGGGTACCCCCAGAGCTGAGGGTGCTGATGGTGCTGATGGTGCTGATGGTGCTGATGGTGCTGATGGTGGTGTGCAGCTTTGGGCTGAGCCTGGGCTGAGCCTGAGCCTGGGCTGTGAACATCCTCAGAGCTGATGGTGGTGATGGTGGTGATGGTGGTGATGGTGGTGATGGTGGTGATGGTGGTGTGCAGCTTTGGGCTGAGCCTGGTCTGTGGATATCCTCAGAGCTCATGTTGTGCAGCTTTGGGCTGAGCCTGGGCTCTGGGTACCCTCAGAGCTCATGGTGTGCAGCTTTGGGCTGAGCCTGGGCTCTGGGTACCCTCAGAGCTCATGGTGTGCAGCTTTGGGACCTCAGCGGGCTCCTGCCCCCCAAACCATGCAGCATCAGCACAGTGCAGTGCCCTGCAGTGGGCACAGGTACCAAAGTGCCATGGCACAGCACAGAGGGATGCCTGTCTCCTCCCATGGCTCCTTTGTCCCCCCTTGTGCACAGCAGTGGGGATGTGCCCTGCTCCATGGGACACCCTGGGCCCTGACTGGATGTGGCCCCAGCAGAGCCTCTCTGGCCCCAGAGCAAGGGGGTCTGCATGGCAGGGCAGGGGCACAGCCCCCCCAGGTCACAGCCAGGCTGGGACACAGCCATGCCCAGTGCCAGGGCACCTCCAGGGCAAGGACAGGATTTGGGGGGCCAGTATATGTGCTGGTGACCTTAGCGGGGGCAGAATGGAAACCCCCAGCCTGGCTGGGGCTGGAGAAGGGAATGCAGTGCCAGGGGTGTGGGCACAGCTCCCCACCCTCATTTGCATGTGTGCAAAGCAGGGAATTTTCCACCAGCGAGCAGCTGAAGTTTCTGCAGGGTGACCTTTGTCCCCAGCCAGGCTGGGAGCCCAGGACAGCTGACAAATGTCACTGTGGTGCCCTGTCACTGTGCTCCCCCCGGAGCTGGGCAGCCCGGGGACTGTCCTGCCCCCACACCCTGGCACTGCCAGCCAAAACCAGCAGGACCCCCCAGATCTCCCCCAGGGAGGGCCCCCAGTCCCCCCTGCCCATCCTGTACCAGCCCCTGGTGCTGCCCCAGCCCTGCAGGGAGGGCTGAGCTGGGTCAGGCTCTGGGGATGGCACCTGAGGGACAGACTGTGCCACTCTGGGGTCAGTCAGAGCATCACAGCACCAGGGGCTGCCCGTGGGTGCAGGGTGGGGCAGGATCTGGGCAGGATCTGGGTGAGCTGTGTGCTGGAGGGCTGGGACAGCCAGGAGAGCCACTCAGGAGGTGAATCTGTGGGTTGGAGGTGTGGATGGAACCCTGCAGCTGGGACACCCCAGGAGCTGGCAGGCCCTGCAGGCAGGGCTGAGGTGCCCATGGAGCCCCTGGGTGCACCTGGGCCCCTCCCAGAGCTCAGTGCTGGGCATGGATCCCTCCTGCAGGGCAGGGTGTGACACTGGTGCCCTCGGTGCCAGCCGTGCCCTCGGTGCCAGCCGTGCCCTCAGTGCCAGCCGTGCCCCCACAGCCATTGGAGGTGTCCCTTGCCCTGAGTGGCACACAAAGCACAGAGTGCCCTGCACCACCTCCACCTCACAGCATTCCAAGGCAGCACAAATTACAATGTTCCCAAAGGAAAGGACAGAGTTCCCAAAGGACACTATTCACAAAGGACAGTGATCTTAAAGGTCAGTGTTCCCAAAGGACAGTGTTCCCAAAGGAAAGGACAGTGTTCACAAACAACAATATTCCCAAACATCAGTGTTCCCAAAGAACAGTGTTCACAAATGACAATATTCCCAAACAACACTATTCCCAAAGGACAATGCTCCCAAAGGACAGTATTCCAAAATTATAATATTCCCAAATTACAGTGTTCCCAAAGGCCAGAGTTCCCACACGAGTGTTCCTGGAAGCACGAATGTCCTTGACCTTTGCTCAGAGCCCAGTACAAAGGCGGGGCCGAGCGTGGCTGGGCAGCAGAGCCGAGCCTGGCACAGGGGCTCCATGGGCACGTGCTTGGCACAGGGGTCATGGGCAGGTGCTGGCACAGGGGTCCATGGGCAGGTGCTGGCACAGGGGTCCATGGGGCAGGTGCTTTCCAGAGGGGCTCCCCCAGTGCCAGAGCAGGTGGGTGCAGCACAGGTGACCCCAGCCCACAGCAGCTGAACAGAGACCCTCTGCCCCAGAGCTCCCCCAGAGCCTCCCCGTGGCTCTCTGGAGCCTCAGTGCCAGCAGGGCTGGGCCCCCATGGCTGCAGGAGGTGCTGGGACTCGCTGAGAGCTGCCAGGGGGGCTGCAGCACCCTGAGAGTGGTGCTGGAACAGGGAAGGAGCACATCACCTCCACCAGGATGGCTCCAGGGCTTTGGGGAGCTGCTGCAGCCCCCTGTGAGCTGCCACCCAAACCCCAGCTGGCACAGCTCTGGAGGCCCTGGGCACAGAGGGATGGATGGCCAGAGTGGGGCACACAGCAGCAAGGGAGCAGCAGGTTCACCCATAGCTGGGAGAAATGAAGGATTTCTTGCTAGAGACAGAGGGACTGAATTGACACAAATGGAGAAACCAAATAGTCATCCCAAAAGAAAGGCGGTGGGCTTGAGGATGGTTTATTTTCTACACTTGGGGGTATTTTTGCTCCAGTCACATTTTTGCATTTGTGACTTTTCCCTGACATTTACAGGGACTCTTTAAGGTGAACCACCAAGGGCAGAGCTCCCAGCCTCTCCCAATGGCCTTTTGCTGCTTGCAGGACACTGCTGGTTCAGTTCCACGTGCAAATGCTGCCTCTGCCCGAGCTGCCCTTGCTGTGGGTTCTCAGTTCCTCTGGGAAAACAGCGAGGCTGCCCCGGAGCAGGCAGCAGTGCAGGGCTGGCTGTGCTTCCCTGCACAGCCCGGGGGTGCCTGGCTGTCCCTGGGCTGCTCCCTGGATGGGGAATCCCTCTGTCATTGGGGTTTTCCTGCTCTAAGTGGGTCTGGGTGTTCCTGCCCTGCAGTGACTGCTGGGACACCCACGCAGGGAGCAAGGCTGGGATCCCACAGAGCATCCCACAGAGGCCCTGGGGGCTCTGAGCTCACTCCAGCAGTGCCATGGTCAGACAGCAGCAGCTTTTCATCATCTCCAGGAGCAGGGGAGGAGAAACTGCAGACCCAGAGCCTGTGCTGGCTCCTGGCTGGCACTGGGGTGTGCAGGGCAAACACTGAGGGTGCTTCACTCCCCAAAACCTCAACTTCCACTGCACAGCATCCCCCATTGCAGGGAGCAGTGTCACAGCCTGGGGCCCATCCCTGAGGGGATGAGCTTATCTGATTCCCTCCTTGTCCCTGCAGGAAGCCCCCAGGTACTCCTCTCCTGTTCCAGGAGCCTGGCAGGGTGAGAGATCTGTGATGGGCACCCCCGGGGTGAGGGATCAGTGATGGGCACCCCCAGGGTGAGAGATCTGTGATGGGCACCCCCAGGGTGTGGGATCAGTGATGGGCACCCCCAGGGTGTGGGATGAGTGCCATGGGGACACCCTCAGGGTGTGGGATCAGTGCCATGGGGACACTGATGGGCATCTCCAGGGTGCAATCAGTGCCATGGGGTCACTGCCAGGGTGTGGGATCAGTGATGGGCACTCCCAGTGTGGAGGATCAGTGCCATGGGGACAGTGATAGGAACCCCACAGGGTGTGGGATCATTGCCATGGGGACACCCCCAGTGTTTGGGATCAGCGCCATGGGGACAGTGATGGAGCCCCCAGTGTGGGATCAGTGCATGGGGACACTGATGGGCACCCCCAGGCTGGATGGGACAGTCTCAGCTTTGTGCCCCGGTGGCACAGGGCTGGCACAGACATTGGGCTGCCCTCAATGTCCCTCCAGGCAGGACAAATGACAGAAATCCAGAGGGTGCAGTGCCTGAGGGACCCTCAGTGGTGCCCGCAGCCTCCAGCAGCAGCAGCCCGCGCCCGGCCCGGCTGTGCCCGGCTGTGTTTCTGTGTTTGCTGTGTCCCCTCCCTGCCCTGTCGCTCCTTTGCTGGGCAAACAGGCGTGTCCCCCGCGGTTATTGCCCGGCTCCCGCAGCCCCGCTGTTTGCTGCAAACAAAGGGAACCTTTTCCTCCTGCCCGGGCTCCGCGTGCCCCACGTGCCCTGGGTTGCAGCGGGAGCGGTGCCAGGGGGTGGCAGCTCACACTGGATGGGGGGGCTGGAGCAGGGTCCCCTGTGCCACCTCTGCAGGGCCACCAGGACAGGTCTGCGGTGTGTGGGTGCCACAGAGAGCTCCGGCAGCCCTGGCTGGGCTGGAGCCTCATGGGCTTCTGGCATTGATTCTGAGTTAAGAAAAAAAGATGTTTTCATTGACAGAGCAGGGGTGAGAGTCTGAGCCTGCAGGGCCCCGGGAGGGCTGAGCCGTGCTGGGTCTGCTCTCACTGCCAGGGTGATGGGGGACTGTGCCAAGGACAGAGGGATGGGCAGCTCTGGCATCCCCAGAGCTCGGTGTGAGGGTGCTCTGTGACAGGATGGACACATGGAGAGGAGCCTGAGGTCATGGCAGGAGCCTCGGGGACAGGGTGACAGTGCTGCATGCCTGGGGACAGGGTGACAGTGCTGCACACCTGGGGACAGGGAGCTTGTCCCTGCTGCCCCCCAGCCTCAGGCAAACAGCTCAGCATCACTGGCAAAGTCAGCTCCTGGCAAAGATGCTGCTCATGCTGCACACAGGCAGCCCCATCCACCCTCAGGGGACCCATCCCTGCTGCCATCCCTGCTGCCATCCCCTGCCCATCCTCTGCCCATCCCCTGCCCATCCTCTGCCCATCCCCTGCCATCCCCTGCCCATCCTCTGCCCAGTCTCTGCCCATTCTCTGCCCATCCCCTGCCATCCCGTGCCCATCCACTGCCAATACACTGCTCATCCATCCTCAATCCCCTGCCCATCCACTGTCCATCCTCACTGCCCATCTCTGCCCACTCTCTGCCCATCCACTGCCCATCCCAATGCCCATCCATTCCCAATCTTCTACCTATCCTCTGCACATCCATTCCCAATCCACTGCCCATCTCCACTGCCCATCCACTGCCCATGCTCTGCTTTCCACTGCCATCCCCTGCCCATCTCAGCCCATCCATTCCCCATCCCCTGCCCATCCACAGCCATCCGCTGCCCATCCCTATGCCCATCCCCTGCCCATCTCAGCCCGTCCATTCCCCATCCCCTGCCCATCCCAATGCCCATCCACAGCCCATCTCAGCCCATCCCCACTGCCATCCTCTGCCCATCCACTGCCCATCTCAGCACCAGCATCACCCTTGCAGTCACTGCTACCTTACTGCTGCCCAGCCTTTCAAGCTTTCTCCATCTCAGCCATTCTTCTGGGCTTGGATTGGAGCAAATGACCTGGAAAAACTCTTCTTTCCCTCAAAAATTCCCAGGACAAACACTCCTTTCCCCCAGAAATTCCCAGGAAAAACACTCATTTCCCCCAGAAACTCCCAGGACAAACTCTCCTTTTCCCCAGAAATTCCCAGGACAAACTCTCCTTTCCCCCAGAATCCCCCAGCTCAGTGAGCAGTGGCAGAGGGACCACGCACAGCTCACCCCACTGGGCTCCTCCAGGAGGGAGATGCTGGAGCAGGAGAGCCCAGGGGCGTCCTGCAGGGCAAGGAGGGACTCTGAGAAACCCCTCAGAGGGTTGGGGGTCCCAGCAGTGCCCACCCACTGCCCCTGGTGCTTTGGTGCTGTCCCCTCATCATCCTCCCCAGCACGGATCAGATGCGTCCCTGTTCCACAACCCCAGCACCTGGGGAGCTGTGGGGGCACCTGGGCATGGGGTGAAACAGATCCCCAGGGGGTTTTACAGATCCCCAGGTGGTTTCACAGATCCCCAGCTGGTTTTACAGATCTCCAGGTGGTTTCACAGATCCCCAGGTGGTTTTGAAGGTTCCCAGGTGGTTTTACAGATCTCCAGGTGGTTTCACAGATCCCCAGGTGGTTTTACAGATCTCCAGGTGGTTTTGAAGGTTCCCAGGTGGTATTACACATTCCCAGGTGGTTTTGCAGATCCCCAGGTGGTTT
>CM019925.1:1862643-1901781 GCA_009764595.1 Geothlypis trichas | reverse complement strand
AATAATAAATCAGCCTTCTGAAACATGGAGTCAGATCCTCATCTCTTCCCTCATCCTCAGACCCCTGTGACCATGGTCACAGCTCAGCTCATCCCCTCTGGGGGCATCTGCTGTGGCACCCAGGGCCCCCTCCCAGGAGCCTCTCCCTGTCTCTGAGCACAAAGTGGAGTGAAGGGGCTGACACTGACTGCATCCAGCAGGAGCAAGCCCTGGGTGCTGGGCAGACCCCTCAGTGCAGGCAGCCCAAAGCAGGACCAGCTGTTTGTGCCATCACTGATGTGTCCCTTAGAGCAGCCCTGTGGCTGTCACCTGGCAGGGGCAGTGCCAGCCTGCACTGGGCTGGGCTCTGCAGCAGCTCAGGGTGAGCATCTCCCCCAGCCCAGTTCCAGTCAGGAGCCTCTCTCAGAAGAGCCTCCAGAGGCCTGGGACTGCAGCCTGGTGTGCCAGGAGCTGAATTTAGTTGGCAGGGGACATTGGGAATCCATGGCAAGTCTTCAGTTAGTTCCTCCCAAAGGATGCAGATTTGGGATGGATGGCTGGTGCACAGCCCACCCCACAGGTGTGGAGACCCTGGGGGGCATTCCCTGGTCTGGGAGACACAAGAAGCTTCCCTCAAAAAGCTGTTAGACCCCATTGGCTCCTTCCCCTGTTCCTTTGTCTGTTCCTGTGTTCCTGAGCCACTCCTTCCCTGTTCCCTGACCAGCCCTCACCTTTTGTTCCAGATTGCAAGGCAAGATGTTTTCTATTACCATCTGTATGGCAGTTGTCTTTTGTCAGTGAGCAGTTTTCCTAATCTCTCTCTGAGTGATCACAATCACACCTCCCCTAGGGAGGGGACACGTGCTGATAACAGCCATTGAATGTCCCTGCATGGCTGATAAGAGCTACAGCATCCCACTGGGAGCTGTGAGCCCAGAGGGAGGAGCCAAGCATTCCTACCCGGATAGAATCTGGAGATTCTGGAACACCAGCACGGCTCCTGCACTGCATTGCCCAGAGGAACAGCAGCTGCCTCTTGCCCTGGATCTCCAGAGGCAGAGACTGCACCTTTCTCCAGGATCCCTGCTCCAGCAGAGCCACCCTGACACTGCAGGAGGGCTGAGCCACAATTCCAATGGCACTGCTGCCAACAGCCTGACCCACAGGGTGTCAGGCTGGGTTCTGACTCTGGCAGTGTTGTTTTGGTTTACTGTATTGTTTATTTTATCCTTTTATCTTCTTCCCTATTACAGAACTGTTATTTCCTGCTCCCATATTTTTTGCCTGAGAGCCCCTTGATTTAAAATTTATAGCAATTCAGAGGGGTGGGGAGGGTTCACATTCTCCATTTCAGGGGAGGCTCCTGCCTTCCTTAGCAGACACCTGTCTTTCCAAACCAGGACACCTTTGTACTGCCCAAGACCAGGGTCAGTGCCCAGGCCCCTGCAGAGAGAGAAAGCAGAACTCTCCAGGTGTGTGTGCTGGGACATGAACACCTCACTGCACAGCTGAATTAAACATCTGTGGATATTATGCAAAGTCCCTTTTTGTTTCTTTACCCTGGATTTTACTAGCAGCAATTCAGGCTGCAACACACAGGTACAGCATACCTGTGACATGTCCCACCTGCTGCACCTGTCACAGCCCCATGTCCCACCTCCTGCACATGTCACAGCCCCATGTCCCACCTCCTGCACCTGCCACAGCCCCATGTCCCATCTCCTGCACCTGCCACAGCCCCATGTCCCACCTCCTGCACCTGCCACAGCCCCATGTCCCATCTCCTGCACATGTCACAGCCCCATGTCCCACCTCCTGTACCTGCCACAGCCCAGCAGCCCCTCTCAGAGGAGGGAGCACCTTCCTGTCACAGCACACATCAGGTACAAATCCATGTGAGAGGAGGTTTCACCCAGGGGGGCCTGATCTGTGCCCCAAAGGTCCCTCTGTGTTGCCTGGCCCAGCTCTGCCCCAGGAAGTGTCACTGTCCCAGCTGGTCCCTCAGGAAGTGATGGCTCCAAGGAAGGGGAGCCCTCCCTGGATGTGCCCTGCAGGCCCTGGCAGTGCCCAGCCTGGGCAGCAGGACTGAGGCTCACCGGGATGCCCTGCAGCTGGGGCTTGTCCAGCAGGTTGTGCAGCTCATTCTTAGAGGCCTCTATCTTCTCCTGGTCAGCAGCATCCACCATGTACCTGCAAGGGAAGGGACAGCCCTGAGCACAGGTGTCCAGGTCTCCATGCTGTGTCTGTGCCATCCCAAACCTCCTCCCATGGCAGCTCACTGGGAACTGGGGGTTGATACCAGGATCCTTCCACCTCTTCACCTCCTCCAAGGATGGCTGTGGAGCTGAGAGTCCCCTCATGTCTCCCAGGCATGGGGGAGCAGCTCATCCTTGTCTCTGGAGCTGTCACAGCAGTGACAGGGGGGTGAGGGAAGGCCAGGCAGAAGCTGCAGGACACACTTTGTCTCCAACATGCACATGGAGCTGCCATGTCAACACCCAGGACAAGCAGAGCAGGCAGGAGAGGCTGAGGATGCAGAGGTGATGATGATCCAAGAAGGGGAAGGACCCCCTCATCCCACTGATGGAGGGCTGAGAGCTAAGGAAAGGGACCTGACCCAGCTCCATGTGACAAGGGCAGGCTGGAGTGTGACCTGGATGCTGACAGGTCCCCTTGTTTCCTGACAGCCACATGGGCCAAACTGATCACACTATGGAAGGGAATCTTGGGAGGGGCCATGGAGCATGAGGAGGTGAAGCTGGTGGCCACCAATGCTTCTCTGAGCAGAAGAGGAGATTTGGGAAAGGATTTTGTTCTTAAAGGCCAACTTTTATCCAGGAAATGATGTCAGTGAAGCCAAAACTTGGGTAAGGAACTGATCAAAGCAGCCTTGAATTCAAAGATCAAGAAGCTGGGAGAGAAGGAGTGAGAAACACCAGCTCATCAGGCTTTGGGGAGTTATTTAAAAATATGGAAAGAGCTACTAACTACCAAAGTGCTTAACACAGGAACTAACCACTAAAGTGCTTAACACAGGAAAATGGGAATGATGTGCCAAGAGGGAAAAACACCCCCAGGGACTGCCCCAGCCCTTGGCATGCTGGGCACAGGGGGGCTGAGAGCAAAGGGAAGGAACCTGACACAGCTCAGTGTGATGAGGGCAGACTGGAGTGTGACCTGGATGCTGACAGGTCCCTTTGTTTCCTGACAACCACATGGGCCAAAATGATCACATTATGGAAGGAGGCAGCAGAAGGAGTGAAAGGACAGAGATTTTGTCATTTCCAGTAAAGCTCATTGTAATAAAAAGTGTAATAAAAACACTGTGCAGGTCCAAGGCCATGTCCCACCATGGTGACAGTTGGCAAGGGCAGGAGCAGACACCACTGTCCCAACATGCAGAACAAGCAGTACCACACTCCTCCTCACCTGCTAAGGTTTAGATTTGGGAAGGGCAGCACAGGAAGCAGCCCTCCAAATCTCAGGGGATGGTCACTTGGGAAAGATCCCAGAAATCTCATTTTCTGACTGGGTTTAGGTAACCCCAGTATGGTGCCCCAAGATCAGTATTTGTCCTCTGGAACAGGCAAGCTGCTTCCCATGAGTGCCTTGCCATGCTCACCCCCAGCCTGGACTCCCTGGGATTGCTTTTCCTGCACTGTTTGCAAGCAGGGGACAGCCAGGGACACTCAGATTTGCTGACTCAGTAGCAGGTGAGACTCCTGCTCTCAGCACAAGATTTATTTGGCAGCACACAAACATCCTGAGCTGGAAAGCAGCCTCTCCTGTGGGAAGGGCTGAGCCCTGTGGTGAGCAGCCAGCACAGAGGATGCATGGGAGCCTGGAAGGGGGAGAGATGAGGAACAGAGCTGGAGATGCTGCAAGGGAAGAGGAGGGTCTGGCACAGCTGGAGGGACCTGTGTAGAGCCCATGTAGACATCAGTCCCCAGAGAAAATATGTGGAAATAAGGAGGCTCAGGGGGAACCTTCTTGGCTCTCCAATTCCCTGACAGGAGGGTGCAGCCAGGAGGGGGTCAGGCTCTCCTCCCAGGAAACAAACAACAGGACCAGAAGAAATGGCCTCAAGCTGGACCAGGAGAGGTTTAGGTTGGATATCAGGGGAAATTTCTTCTTTAAAAGGGTGGTCAGGCCCTGATACAGGCTGCTCAGGGCAGTGGCATGGTCACCACCCCTGGAGGTGTTCAAAAACCATCTGGGGACACAGTCTAGTGGTGAATATGGTGGGGCTGGGTTAGGTTGGACTTAATGATCTCAGAGGCCTTTTCCAACCTTCATGACTCCATCATGATTCAGTGATGCCAGCTCCTGACATGGGTGTCCAGCTTGGGCAGCAAAGGCACCCCAGCAGCCCAGGGTGGGGTGATGCCCACAGTCCCTGGCAAGGCTCAGCAGCAGCAGCAGGGGGTGACAGTAGGGCTCAGGACACTCACAGGATGGCACGGGGTGCCAGCAGGGCTCAGGACACTCACAGGATGGCAGGGGGTGCCAGCAGGGCTCAGGACACTCACAGGATGGCAGGGGGTGCCAGCAGGGCTCAGATACTCACAGGATGGCACGGGGTGCCAGCAGGGCTCAGGATACTCACAGGGTGGCACGGGGTGCCAGCAGGGAGTGCCAGCAGGGCTCAGGACACTCACAGGATGGCAGGGGGTCAGGGGGTGCCAGCAGGGCTCAGGACACTCACACAGTGGCAGGGGGTGCCAGCAGGGGGTGCCAGCAGGGCTCAGGACACTCACAGGATGGCAGGGGGTGCCAGCAGGGCTCAGGATACTCACACAATGGCACGGGGTGCCAGCAGGGCTCAGGATACTCACACAATGGCAGGGGGTGCCAGCAGGGCTCAGGATACTCACACAATGGCACAGGGTGCCAGCAGGGCTCAGGACACTCACAGGGTGGCACGGGGTGCCAGCAGGGCTCAGGATACTCACACAATGGCAGGGGGTGCCAGCAGGGCTCAGGACACTGTCAGGATGGCACAGGGTGCCAGCAGGGCTCAGGATACTCACACAATGGCACTCACTCCACGGCAGTATCTCTCCCACATGCTGCGGAACCGCGGCTGTCCCCCGATGTCCCAGAGCTGTGACAGGGACATGGCACTGTTACCCTGGCACTGTTACCCTGGCACTGTTACCCTGGCACCCCACACCCTTCCTCCCCAGCCTGGAGCATTCTGGCCATGCACCAAACCCACCCATTTGCTCCTCTTCACCCCAAACCTCAGAGGAGGCTCCTGCCCTGATAAAGAAGGGAGAGAAACCTCAGGCAGGGGAGCTGGAGGATGCTGAGCCCCCTGTGTGTGCCTCTGCTGGCACAGAGGGACCCCTGGCCCAAGGTGGGTGCTCCTCCCCATGCCCATCACACCTCCTGCCATTTCCCTGAGGCATTTCCCATTTAAGAACATTCAGCACACTCTCAAAAGTGTTCCTGCAGCAGGCAGAGATTCCCCAGCCAGCTTTTCAAGCCTGTCCAACAGCTATTTCCCACTACAACCTCAGGCCCTTGAAAAATCCAGAACAGGTAGAACCCTCCTCTTCCTCTGCTCCCAAGGCAGAGACCACCACTGCAAGCCATGTTTTTTCCCAGCACTATCAGCCTCAGCAAGGTGACCACATCCACAAGTTCCTACCAGCAAGCCAGAGATCCAAGGAAACCTCCACTAGCTCTCACTGCACAAGTCTGGATCTCCTACAGAGGAGGAGCTCCAGCTCCCACCATCACCTCCTCTGGTGGGTACCTGTAGGACCCTAACAGAGCAAATCTTTCACTTCCAGGTGGTGGAATCACTGGAAATGTTAACAAAACACCTGGATGTGGCACTTGGAGACACAGTTTAGTGGTGAACATGGCACTCCTGGCTGGACTCCACCTTAAAGGGACTTTCCACCCTTAATTCTGCCATGCTCCTATTCTGTGAGCTCCAGCAGAAGAGCCACCAATCTTCACCTTCACCCTTCATCCCAAGAGCCCTCACCAGCAGTAACAATTCCATCTTACCTTTATGGTGACATTCCCTTTGGTGATCTTCCTCATGTTGAAGCCCACTGTTGGGATCATGTCCTCATTGAACTGCCCTGACTGCAAGAACAAGGTGGGACAGGGTTAGGAGGGAGAGGAATGGGGCCAGGGCAGCAAGGCTGCCAGCCTGGGATAACCCCAAGGGCTCTGCCAGCCCTGCCCTGGGCATGGTGTAACCCTCCTGCAGGTCCATGCCAGGAGCACAGAGCCCAGGAGACACAGTGCCACCAGGACCATGGGAATGCTGCTCTTTTCCAGCTGGGAAAAGCCTGGTGGGCAGAGGGAAGCCATTGTGTCACTGTGCCAGGCTTGCTGAGCATTTTGCATGTGAATCACCCCCTCTTTGTACACTTTTGTTATCAGTAGTGTTGCTCTCAGTGTCTTCTTATCTCGTTGCTGTTTCTAGTAAATTGTTCTTATCTCAACCCATCAACTTTGCCTTTTGTGCTTCCAGCTGGAGGGGAAGGGAAGCAAGAGGCAGCCAACACCTAACAGGAGTGGGAGCACCAAACTGGGGAATTCCATTCCTAAACCACAACACTGCTGCAATGGGCACAGGTGCCCTGGGTGCCCCAGGGCAGCCCCAGCCCTGCAGCCAGCTGCCACCCTCAGCCCTGGCCTCACTGCTGTCCCCATGGGCTGGGGCATTGCCCATCCCAGCTCTCTCAAGCCCTTTGTGGAGGAGGCTGAGACCTTGTTCCTCTGCAGGGACCTCTGGTGATGCAGCCCTGGAGGGACCCCGGGGGTTTCAGGCTGGGCTCCCCACCCAGGAGGCTCCTCCTGCTCCAGCTCCTTCCCAGCTGCAGGTCCTGGGGGCACCAGCATGTTCCATGGTTCTGCTTTGGATGGTTCATGGCCCAGCTCAAAGCAGACTGAGTTCTGCTTTCAAAGCAGAGCTGTGTGCACTGCTGCCCCAGCTCTGCATCCTGCCTGTGCTGGGTGACCTGGGGATCACAAAGGGCCCCCAGAGCTGCTCCCAGGGCAGCTCCAATGTCTGCTGAGTTTCTGCAGCAGAGGATGAGATCCCTGTGGGGCTGCAGCAGCCCAGCCCTGCTGTGGAACAGGTCAGGCTTGCTGGAGCAGTGAGCAGGAGCCATCCCTCTGCAGGTGCTGGATTCACCAGCCCCGTGCCCAGCACACACCAAGGGGTCCTGTGAGAAGCAACCCTCACTTTCAAAATGTTACAGGTTTATAAAACCTTTACAAAAATACAACAAAAGGAGTAAATAAGGAAAAATTACAGCACTGGGAACCCCCATGACTATCAGCCATGTGCTTATTTTCAAAATGGATGTTCCCCCTTTTATATCTCTGGACCCCCATAAAGTCCTGTCAGTTAACCCCTTCCTTGCTGTCACTGTCTCACACCTCGGGGGGAGCTCAGGTGTTGCCATAGTAACAAGCCAACCCACCCCAATGCCCCGAGCACCAAGGCCATCCCATAATAACAATGAGGGGGAGCACAATCACAGTAACACATCTGCATCTACAAAACTTCTCTTAACACACCCAGAATGTTCACCCTCATTGAGAGCCACCATCCCATCACTCATCTCTGACAGGCTGGCACAGCCCACCCCAGAGTGCTGCTCTGCTGCAGGATGGGCCCAGCTGGAGCAGCACAGAGGGACATCACAGCCAGGGATGTGGAGCTCTGGGGCAGGAGACAGGAGCTGGCACAGCCCCTGCACATCCAGCAGCTTCCCTGGCACTCAAAGCAGAATTATGGCCTGTAAATGCATCCTGGGGGTGCTGGGGAATGCTGAGGAGCCAGCCAGGATAGTGCAGCCTTGGGGATTTCAGCCATCAGCACCAGAAACCTGCAGGAACCACCAAGCATGGCCAAACTCATCCTAGCAGGTCTTTACTGCCTTAAAATCCTCAGTTTCTGGAGGGCTTTTCTCTTAGTTAACACAAACCTCAAAACAGGAAGTCAGTTTATGCTATTTTGCCATAAACAGATTTTTGTGCCTGGTTCAGCCTGTGGCTCCTCCAGATGCACCACATCAGCAAGTCCCCAGGGATTTCCTGCCCTCTTCCAAAGCTCTGCAATACCCCCTGCTTCCCTTTTTCACATCCCTTTTGCATTCAGCAGCCAAGGGGGGCTCAGGCCATGCTGCACCCACACAGAGCTGTGAGGAAGGGCATGGGGACAGGAGGGGAAGCAGGCAGGGATCCACAGGGGACATCTGCCATGGGCTGAGCTTTAACACTCAGCTGAGCTCTATGAAATGAAGGAATTCTCAGGCTTTGAGAGCAATTGCTGAAGAGCTCTTGGAAGCTGCAGGCACTTCCCTCAGGGATTGCAGACAACATCATGGGATCTGCTGGCTGTGCAAAAGCCACACAAGATAAGGCTCCCATGTGACAGAAGTTTCTTCCAGGAAGGGGTGAGCTGCAGGAGCCAGGAGTCACCTCTTCCTTCCTCCACAAATGGGACAGAGCATGTCTGTGTGAGTGAGCACAGCCCTGCTCCTGCCCCAAACCCCTCTCCACTGCAGCACCTGCCTCCAGGCTGTCCATGGAGCCAAAACAAAACCACCTGAGCTGTCCAGAACAGGCTGAGCAGGGAATGCAAGGCACTGTGCCCCAGGATGGCTCCCATGTGCTGTCCCAGCACCCACTGAAGCATCTTGCTCCTCCTCCATCAGCTCATCCTGCATCAGCTGCTCTCTGAAAGCAGCTCTCAGTGGTGGAAACACAGAGTCTCCTCTTCTCTCCCCAACCACCCCTAATGCTGGTGCCTTCAACATATTTTCAGCTCCCTGCAGGGTCCAGCCATCCAGGAAAGCAGGGAGCACCCAGACAGAGACAAGCAAAGGCTTCACTGGACACATTCTTCCCCCAGATTTTGGTTATGTCATGGACATAGCATCCATGCTCACCCTGAAGATGATGCCAAGCCACACCAATTGCTTAAGAACAGAATTCAGAGAATTCACAGACTGACTAGGCTGGAAGAGATCAACCCAATTCCACTGTGAAGCACAAAAATTGTTGCAGGCAAGATGGATTTTGTGGCCACAAATGGCAGGTCAGGCATTTACAGACTCCAGTTCATTGTTGGTTTTGCCAGGGTCACCCACTGCTCTGCCCAAGCCACTCTGCCTTGGTGGCCTGACCCAACACTTTCCAGCTGGGTCAGTGGGAGAGGTGGCCAGAATTCAGCTTCTTCCAGGGCAAAGTGAAGGGTTATTGTAAGTGGTGCCCCCAGGTGATGCTGAGCCCATCCTGGCACATGCACATGTGTCACTGCAGCCATCACCCCTGGCCCACACAGGGCCTGGGACCTGGGCTCACTGGCACATGCAGAGAAGCCACCTCAGCCTCCCCCTGCTCTGGTGAGCAGCACACAGGGCTGAGGTGGCCAGGCCCTGCTCCTCACCGTGGTGTCACCCTGTCCCAGCACAGGATGGCACTGGAGGGATGTGACCTGCTGGATCCATCAGTGCTGGCTGCTCTGCAGCCCTGCTCCCTCCCTCAGAGGGCAGAGATGGCAGTGCTGAAGCCCAGCCCTGGCTCTCTGCAGCTGTGTCTGCACCAGAGCATGGCCCTCCCTGGGACAGAGGCAGGAGCCCAAAGCACCTTGGGCTGGGTGTCTCCCACCCCTGCCTGGACCATCCCCAAAACTGCCCAGCCTGGCACTCCTGCCAGGTGGCACCCGAGGCCCTGCCAAATCCTGTCCAAGCTCTAACAAGGAGAGCAATTTAAATATAAAAGATACAAAAATGAAATGTTTTATGATGTGAGAGGTGAGGCTCTGGCACAGGTTACCCAGAGAAGCTGTGGCTGCCCCATCCCTGGGGATGTTCAGGGTCAGGCTGGATGGGGCTGGGAGCAAACCAGTGTAGGGGAGGTGTCTGTATGTGCCTGCCAATGGTACAGGTATTGGACAAGGTGATCTTTAAAGATCCCTTCAAACCCAAACCACTCTGGGATCCTATCTCAGGAAAGCCACACTGTCCATTTTCATTGGCTCATGTTGACAGAGCTTGCCTCAGCCAGATTCTCTTCCTCTTCCAGGAATATGGAGAAACCCCCCAGAAAACCTGACACCTTCTGCATTATGAAGCTAAGGAGCACAGACACACCTGTGGAGAGCCCAGGAGTGCATCTGAGGCAGAATGAGAACCCACAGCCACCTCCCACCCACCCTGGCCCTGCCAGACCCCACTTGGGGCACATCCAGAGCTCCTGGGAGAGGTGGTGTCAGGACAGACCAGTGCAAATGCATCACAACATCTCCCTGCTACCACCTCTCTGCTCTGCCTCCCCAGCAAACCCTGGCACCTTGCACACCTGGAGCTGCACGTTCCCTCCCAGGCTCATCCAGGGCACCTCCTGCCCAGGTGGGTCAGCTGGCTGCCCCAGGGGTCAGCATCCCTCTGAGGAGGGGTGGGAGCAGGTGCTGAGCTCTGCAGTCCTCTGAGCCACTCCCAGGCCATGCCTACTCTGGCAGCCCTGCTGGAGAGCTGGCACCTGCCCCACCATCCACCACCCACCATCCACATCCCACCTGGAGGTAACACAAGGCTGATGTGCTTTCACAGGATGGGTCAGGCTGGAAGGACCACAGTGATCCAAGCTCTCTGCTCAGCCAGGATCACCCCACAGCTCTGCAATGTCTCCAGGGAGGGGACTCCACACCTCTCTGGGCAGCCTGTTCAGGGCACAGTCACTGCACAGGAAAGAAATTCTTCCAAATATCCTGGTGGAACTTCCTGGGCATCAGCTGCTGTCCATTCCTCTGTGCCAGTGCTGGGCCCCAGGGAGCAGAGCCTGGCACATCCTCTGAGCCCATCCACCCACCCACCATCCCAACTGGAGCCAAACACGAGGCTGATGTGCTTTCACAGGATGGGTCAGGCTGGAAGGACCACAGTGATCCAAGCTCTCTGCTCAGCCAGGAGCACATGGCACAGCAATATTCCCAGACAGCTCTGCAATGTCTCCAGGGAGGGGACTCCACACCCCTCTGGGCAGCCTGTTCAGGGCACAGTCACTGCACAGGAAAGAAATTCTTCCAAATGTCCAGGTGGAACTTCCAGGCCATCAGCTGCTGCCCATTCCTCTGTGCCAGTGCTGGGCCCCAGGGAGCAGAGCCTGGCACATCCTCTGAGCCCTCCCTGCAGGCACTGACAGACACTGATGAGGGCCCCTCTCAGCCACCTCTTTCTGGCTGTTTGGCTCAACAGCCTCAGCTCCCTCAGCCTGTCCCCATAAGAGACACACTCCAGTCCTGTCAGCATGTTCACAGCCTCCATGAACTCACCCCAGGAGCTCCATGTTCCCTCTGGAAGCACTGCTTGGAGCCACTTTCCAGGATGGTGCCCCAGAGCCCCCAGCACATGTCCAACACCCTGGCACTTGTGCCTGCACTGTCCTGGAAGGCTCCAGCACAGGTAGAAAGCACATGATGTTAAAAAGCAGCAATGCTCTCTGGCTCTAACCATGGCCTGCACGGACAGGTTTTGGGCTCCAGCACCTGCTGAGGAGCTCTCAACACCCTTGAGTCATCCATGGCACCACCAGACTGCAGGAAAGGCAGCTAAAAGCCCACTAACTTCAGGTTAAATCAAGACCAGGTGTGCATCTACAGTTTTCACTTCTCCTTGCAGGAAAGACTTCAATCCTCAGCTATCAACAGCTAGGAAAACAAAAAATAAGTCCTGGAAAATCCAAGTTTCCACTGCAGGCAGGTGACCCAGGAGGTGTCACCCTGATCACAGTTCCCTTCAGCACAGCCCTTGCCTGGCACAAGCACAGCCTGGCTGCTGGAGGGAGCCACCCACCTGCCAGGGAACCAGAGGCCACTTCTCAGTCAGCTGCAGCTACAAATCCTGCAAGCACAGGATGGTGCCAACTCCCAGAGCAGCTCTGGTCCCAGAAAGGACCTTCTCCCCTTCTTGTGACATCTCTCCAACACCCCAAAATCCCACACTTCTCCAGTTCATGTTTTATCCCCTCACAAAGCACAAATCACAGCTATTTCCCCTTCCAACAGCCCCATTGCAACACCCTAAAGCCAGGCACCTCCAGACCTTCTCAGGCAGTTCCTGTCGAGCTGGCATTTCCCGTGCCACGCTCCTATTTCACTGTGCCAACAAGTCCTTCTTTCCAGGTATCTTCTAAAAAGTTGGTGCCCCTTTTTGTGTGCATCTGTCATAAAACTTGAACTTTGCAAATAACTTGAGAGGTCAAACTTAGCACCCTGAGCCTGACTGCCATGTGAGGGCCTCAAACACCCCACAACAGACCTGACACACCAGCAGGCCATGGTGCCAACTTCAGCCACCTCAAGAGCTGCTGTAATTCCTCAAAATCCCTTTTCCCTGCACCAGAAATCCTGGCTAGGCAGAGAGAGTCCCAGTGCAAGGGTCCTGCCAGTGGGGTCTTGCCCACAGTTCAAGTGCCAGGTACAAAGTATTTACTCACAGAAGCAAACCCCACAAAGCTCACAGTGAGCCCTGTCTGCTCCAGATGTGGCTGGGAGAGGAGGAGGCATGTGAGGAACACCAACCCTTGGGGCTGCCCTGTGCAGGCAGAACAGTGCAGAGCTCTGGGATAAAGCTCCATCACCCTTCACAGCTTAACTGGGTGATTAAAACCGTCACTAAATTACTTTGCCATTTTTAAGGTAGCCTGGGTGTTGTTAACAGGCAGCAGCACCCAGCACACCAAGAGCAGGAGCAGCTCACATGTGGCAGCACCATGTCCCACCCTGCCATGGGATTGCAAAAGTTGATTAACATGCAAATGGCAGGGAGAAGTTGCCCAAAAATAGGATTGGTGTTCAGGGTCACTGCCCCAGATGCAAAATGCTCCCTGACCCCAGAGATGGTGTTGGTTTATGGGAGGAACCAGCAGGAGACTGGAGCACTGAGAAGTGACTGCCAGCAAGACAGCAGGAGTGCCATCATCTCCAGGATGGAAAGCAATTTGGGGTGTCCTCTCTCTGCCCCTGGACTTTTCAGGAAGGACATTCTTGTCCCTCAGCACCTCCCAAAGAGCAGGGCTCCAGTGCACCAGAGCCTCCATAGGAGCTGAAAATCCCCTCTGAGTTCCAGCACCAACAACTCACTCTGCTTTGGAGCCATGGCAGACACAGACTTCAGAGCAACCAGGGACCAGCGGGCAGTGGGGGAACCAGGGCGGATCTGCATCCACCTCCCTCGGGGGACAGCAGCTCAAACCCACCCTTCAGGATCCTCCCGCCTTGCACCACCACTATTGAAAGGCCCAGAACAACCCAAAAAGCCGGAGGGGAGCCTGCCGAGCATCCCCACGGGTGAAGCCACGCCCTGGGCTCGGGATCCAGGACACGCAGCTCGCGATCCTGCGCTGGATGCAGGGAGCCCGCGGAGGAGCAGCGCGGCCGGGGCGAGGCCGGGGCTGAGGGACCCGGGGGTCGCTGCCCTGCCCTGCCCCGCCCGGCGCTGCTGCAGGAGCGGCCCGCGCCCACAGCACGGTGCTGGGGGGAGGCACCTCGTGCTTCCCGAGGAAGGAAGGCGAACACCTCCACACCGGCCCCGGGCGAGGAACGCGGGTGGTACCGTGGCGGCAGGGCCGTCCTGAGGCCCCACCTGCGCGTCCCGGCGGCGGCAGCGACCATGACAAAGCGCCCGCTGCTACGGGACCGAGAGCGGAGCTCCCGCAGTGCCCCAGAGGCGCTGCCCGGCCCACAGGGCACCGGCGGCACTGCCCGGCCCACAGGGCACCGGCACCGGCCGCTGACCACGGCCGGGGCTCCGGCACACAGGGCAGGGCCGAGCCGGACCCGAGCACCCCCTCGGCTCCAGGAATAAGGGGAGCGAACGCTGCGGATTGCCTGGGCTGCCCCGGGCCCGCACCCTGCATCCCACACTGTACCCCACCCTGTGCTCCACACTGTGCCCCATACTGAGCCCCACACTGCAGCCCAGCCTGTGCCCCCACCCTGTGCCCCACACCGTGCCCCGCTGCTGCATCCCGCAGCCCCAGCCTGCACCCCCTCCCTAAAGGCATTTTCAGGCTGGAGTGCGATAGGGCGGAGACGTTCTGAGAAATACTCAGGGGTGCAATGGGGACATGCAATGGGGGTACAATGGGGATGCAATAGGGTTACAATGGGGATGCAATAGGGTTACAAGGAGGGTACAATGGGGATGCAATAGGGTTACAATGGGGGTACAATGGGGATGCAATGGAGGTACAATGGGGGTGCAATAGGGATGCAGTGGGGGTGCAATGGGGATGCAATTGGCATGCGTTGGGGGTACAATGGGGTACAATGAGGGTGCAATGGGGATGCAATGGGGGTCCAAGGGTGATGCCCTGGGTGGGCACGTGACCCCTCGGGGATGGGGCGATGCGGGGCGTCCCCGGGCTCTCACCGCGATAACGTTGACGAAGGTGGTCTTGCCCGAGTACTGCAGCCCCACCAGGGTCAGCTCCATCTCCTCCTTCCAGAACAGCGCCCGGAACCAGTCCAGCAGCTTGTTGAAAAGCGCCAGCATGGTGCCGGCCGGGCCGGGCCGCGCTGAGCGGGGCCGAGTTGAGCCGGGCCGAGCAAAGCGGAGCCGGGCCGGGCCGGGCCGAGCGAGGCTGGGCCGGGCCGAGCCGAGCGGGGCCGAGCCGAGCCGAGCGCGGCCGGGCCGGGCAGGGCCGAGCGAGGCCGAGTGGAGCCGAGCGAGGCCGAGGCGGGGCGGGGCCAGTCGGGGTGGAGCCGAGCGGAGCCGATGGAGGCCGAGCCGCCGCCGGTATTGTCCGCGCGCCGCGGGCCCTGCTGCCGCACCGGGTGGGGCCCGCGCGCCGCCTCCCGCGCCCCGCTGCCGCGCCCCCTGCCGGCCCGGAGGAGCAGCTGCACCGAGCGGCCGGGTCCGGGACCGCCCGGACAGAGCGGAAATAACCCAGAGCCCTGCCCTGGTCACTGCCGGCATCCCCGACCCTCGGTAACCCAGGGCTCCTCAGGTCACAGTACGGCCTGAGGCGGCGGGGTGCTCCCTCGTACCGCTGCACCCCGCAGCCCTGCACATCCTCCAGAGCCCACCCCTGCACCCCGACACACCTGGACCCCAGCTCCCCTGCACCCAAAGCCTTCCTGAAGCCCCAATATCCCCCAGCCCGCGCTCCTGTGCTCCCAGCACCTCTTCACCTGGTACCCGCTGCATCCAGCACCCAGCACCGCCACCTCCATCACCCTGTGCCCCAGTGGCCCCGTGCTGGTCACCTGCACCTAGCACCCAGCACCCCCACCTCCATCACCCCGTGCTGGTCACCTACACCTGGCAGGTGCATTCCCTGCACCCCTGGCAGTGCCCCGGCACAGCTGGCACCAGCCCCTCCAGCCATGCCACGGGGCACACCCCAGTCCTGCACCTGTACCTGCACCCCCGCCCCCCACACACCTGGGAGTGCCACTGGCACCCCTGGCACACACAGCAGGGCAGAGCCAGCCCGTGGGGCTGCCCCTCTGCTCTCCTCCTGCCTCACTGTCCCCCTGGTGTCACCTGCCATAGGTACAGCCACGGCAGGAGCTGCCCCTGGCCATGGGTGCCCCTTGCCCGGGGCTGGTGGCATCCAAAGGAGGGTGTGCCAAGGGAACAGCAGGGGTGACGAGGTCCCAGCAGGGCCCCTGGCTCCTGAGGCTCGGGGAACACCGGTGGGTGAGGAGGGGAGACCTGGAGCTCCAGCCCTGAGGGAAGTGCACCCTGCTTTGATAGGAGCTCCACGGGCACAGGGAGGACCTCATCCGGCTGCTGTTTTCTTCAGTGGTGTGCCAGTCACTGCTCTGGTGCCTTTGGAGGCTGTGCTTGGCCTCAGACCTGTTTCCCCAGGTGATGTGTGTGTGATAGTTCAGGTGCAGGCTGGAGTGGTGCAGGGATGGTTCAGGTGCAGGGATGGTTTGAGTGCAGGCTGCAGTGGTGCAAGAATGATTCAGGTGCAGGGATGGTTCGGGTGCAGGCTACAGTGGTGCAGAGGATGCTGGGGGTGCAGGTGTTTGAGGGGTGCAGGCAGTGTGGGCAGTGCTGGGTGGGGGAGATGCAGGGCATAGGGATGCAGAGGTCCTGGGGTACTGGAGGGTGCAGGGTGTGATCAGTGCAGGAGAACTGAGGGCGCAGGTGTGGGGTGTGTAGCAGAGCTGGGGCCAGCAGCCAGGGTGGCACTGGGGTGCAGGGGCTGCCAGGAGTGCCAAGCAGTGCCACAGAAGCTGACAATTGCCACCTGCAGAACGAGACACAGCCCTAAGGCACCGCTCCCTCGAAGGATGCTCCTGTGAGAGCTGTACCCAGCCTGCTGCCTCAGCAGCCTTCAGCCATCAGGATGAACAGCCTCAAAGCCCTCTTGCTTTGGCCCTGCTCACTCTGCTGGGCTGGGGGTGCAAATCTGCCTTGTGGCTGTGCCTTGGCTCTGCTGTGCTCTCCCACGCTGTGCTGAGCACTCAGGGCAGGGGCTCCCTGGCTGTGCCACTCCAACAGGGCTCATTCCATCCACATGGGGTTTGAGCCAGGCCTAAAGCAAGGACTGACACACCAGGCTGTGTGCAATTCCCTCACAGCAGGTCCTTTATTGCAGCAGCTGCTGGTGCTCTGTGAGACACAAAGTGCTGAATCCACTGCTGGGGCTGCCTGAGACAAATGGGTGTGCACAGGAAATGGGGAAACTGGGTTAGGGCTCAGTTCACCTCACAGCCCTGACAATTAATGGTGGGGGAGTTTCCCTCATGTGCTATAAGTCATGAGGAAGCTGACTTTATTTTTGGAGACAGAAAGCATTTTGCTCTCCAAGCTGCTGCAGCCTGCTCAGGATCCCTGTGCTCCCAAAGGGAGGCCTGAGGAAGCAGAAATATCATTGTTTTCTGTAATCACCCCTTCAGAACTCCTCATACCAGTGAAAAATTTATCATCTCCCAAATATTGCATGTAATTTCTGCTTGGAGGTTTGTTTGTTTGTTTTTTCATAGAATTATAGTATTGTTCAGATGGGAAAAGTCCTCTAATATCATTGAGTCCAGCTGTTACCCCAGCACTGCCATGGTCACCACTGAACCATGTCCATGGTGACTCCCCCACTGCCCTGGGCAGCCTGTGCCAGGGCCTGGGCACCCTTTTGGTGAAGAAATCTTTCCTGAAATATCTCCTTTCCAGGTGATGGCTTGGTCACTGATTACTTGGAGTCCATGGATGCTGTTGGAGCCTGTGGTTACCATCCCTCACCTGAGAGCAAAGCTGTTATTAATTACTCAAAATGCTTGATTTTGGATTTCCTCTGCCTTTCCAAGGACCTGCTGAAGCAGTGCTGTGTTTGATGGCATTGAAGTTTTCCACCAGCTGCAAGTGAATTTGGAGCATTCTGGGTCTACTTGCCACCACCAAAGCTGGTGTGTGCCACAACAATGATGTGTGCCACATGGGCACCATGTTTTGTTCCTCCTATCCCCGTGAGTTATTGCAAGGGGAAGGAATGGACTACCAGCCTGGAAAACCCCAGGTCAAAATTACAGTCACATGGATAAGACAGGATCTTCTATCTTTTATCTTTATGCCTAATATATCTTCTTAGATGTAAGAAATAAATGTTTCACAAAGAGGGTGCTGAGGCCCTGGCACTGGTTGCCCACAGAAGCTGTGGCTGCCCCATCCCTGGAGTGCCCAGGGCCAGGTTGGACTTGGAGCAGCCTGGGATGCTGGAAGGGGTTGGGACTGGATGGACTTGCAACCCAAAGTGGTTTATGATTGTGTGGAGGGAGGATTTTTCCTGAGCCCTGGGGACATGGCTCTCAGGATGCTGCAACCCAGGGTGCCCAGCTCTGCCTGCCTGGGCTGTACCTCCCCTGGAGCACAGGAACACTGTGAGCAGGACAGCTGGGACCATACCTGGGGTTTAAGTGGGGGGCTGAGGAACAGCAGCAGTCTTGGCTGTGCTGACCCAGTTCAGGGGCTTAATGCTAGCCCAGGGCATGGGGAAGCACAAGATTTTGGAGAGATTCCTTTCCTCTATCTGCTGGTAGTCTGTGGTATTTATGGACCTGAAGTAATTTCTCAGGACACAGCCAGAGCAGCTCAAACCTGTCACAGCACATGTCACAGTTGTAATAGCCATGATACACAGAGTGTCACCATACAATGTCAGAAGTTATCCATACAGAGTAGCACCACACCACTTCAGAAGGCTTCAAGAACTGGCCCTTCTTGTTCTTTAGCCCAACCTTTTACACTGTCACGTTCATGCATTGCCCCTGTGTGCCCTCTGTTCCCTCTGTGGTTGCTCAGCACACCTGGGCACTGCATGGCTCAGTGCTGTCAGTGCTGCTCACCTGCTCTCACAGCTGCACCCACTGGGGATGGGGCTGGGCCAGCCCCACTCCCAATGACCCCAAACTCTGTGCCTACACAAACCCTGCTGCACCTCTGATGTGGGGTGAGCCCAGGGAGGGCTTGGCAATAACACAGGGGATGCTTCAGGGGGTCAGTGCACAGAGGATGGAGAGAACTCCCACAGGGGCCAGGTAAGTGTGGAGCAGATGGAGCTGGGAGAAACTGAGATCAAAGGCAGGAAACCTGCTTAACTGGTCATAATCTGCATCAGACAGCTGAGCTGGAAAAGCTCCCAGCTCCTGATGGGGAATCTGGGAGGAGGTGCCAACACCCCTGGCCCAGCTGGGATCCTGGTGCTGCTCCTGCATGCCTTGGGAGACCCTCAGGCCGGAGAGCTCTCCTCTGGACAGCAGACTGAAAGCAAGAGGAAAATGGTGTGTGTCCTGCTGTCCAGGGAGTGCAGGAAAACTGCCCAGGTGCAGTTTGCAAGTCTTCAACTTCTCCTGCCTGATGGCAGTGGGTGAGGAAAGACTTGAGGGGGATGCTGAATAAAGCCTGTCTGACAACTCAAACCTCTATGGGTGCCTCAGAGACACCATTAAAGGTAACAGTGTTATACCAAATTACCTGAGAAGGCAAAGTCCTGAGCCATGCATTGACCTGCAGGGAGCTTACAGAAGCTCCACACCTCTCCAAGTGCCTGAGCATCACACAGGGGTCCCACAGAGAACACAATTCCCCCCCAAGCACCTGGCTGGGCAGGCTGGGGCTTGAGGAAGGGCTGACCTGGCACTAGGAGCAGGGGGATTTCTCTGCCAGGATGATGGAAATGCAGCAGGTGAAAGGATGTCCCTTGAGATCTGCTCCTTTTCCTGCTGCTGGGCCAGGAAGCAGATTTGTTCCTGGTGCCAAGGGAGGGAAGTGGGCAGGTGCAGTAAATGCCACAAGCCTTGCCAAGGCACTGTGGAGACTTTAACAATAAGAATGCTGACACAGCAGCACAGAAATGTTCTGACCCCAGACTCACAACATATATTTGTACCCTTATAAGGAAAAAACCCTATTACCCTTCTATTGGTCACTTGTAAACCCTCTAACCTGTGCCCATTGGTCAAGTTTGGAGCCTGGCCAAGGGTATAAATGTAGCTTACTGTACCCTACTAAAGTTAGAAGAAGTTGCACCGGGCCTTTCACGTCCTCCTGAATAAACCATCCCGTGGAACAGCCGGTGTCTCCCTTCTCCTCTCTCTGCTCTGCCTGAAGCCATGCCCGGGGAAGCCAAGCCTAGCAGCAGCTGAAATCCAAGAGCTGAAATCACTATCCAGAGCTGTTATCACCCTGCAGGCTGGAAGGCTCCCCCGTGGCTCAGGTCCAAGCAGGCTGGACTGTGGGACTCTGTCCTTTCCTGGGATAGAGGTCCTGGGCCAATGTCGGCTACTGAGACCCCTTAGAGGCTTCAATAGGCAGGGAAGACCATTGGGCAGCAATTCAGCTGCATTGTGGGGAGCCATGGCATGGGGAAGGGGTAGGTTACATGTCTTCCAGCAGGAAGACTGAGCCTTTTCTCCCTGGATCTCACACTGGGTCATATCAGGGCTTAGGACATGGGTGGGCACAGACTGGGAATTTCCCATCTCCTTCCCAGCCCTCACTGCCCAAGTGGGTGTTTGATGCCCATTGGCAAAGGCAGCTTTGAATACCTTCATAGTACTTCAAAATACTTCCCAGAGTATTTCCATCTCCATGCTTTATGACAAAATAAAGCATGGAGATGGAATAAAGCATTTCCATCTTCTATATTTCCCCCTCTGGATTTATCAGTTAAAAAGACAACCTAATAAAATCAAATATTATTTTGCTCTGATTTCAGAAGAAAACCCCAAGATTTCAAAATCCCCACCCTCACGTAACAAAAGGCAATTGGGAACACATCACTTACAAACTGCACTTGGGAATCTCCCCTGCTAGGGAGAGGGGAGGTCTGGGTTGGATATGGGGGAAAATTTCTTCCCTGAAAGGTGCTCGGGCACTGGCACAGGGAGCCCAAGGAGGAGGTGGACTCACCATCCCTGGAGGTGTTCAGGAAACAAATATATATGGAAATTCATGATGCAGTTTAGTGGGCTCAGTGGGGTTTGATCAGAGGTTGCACTCGATGATCTTGGAGGTCCTTTCCAACCTTTATAATTCTATGATTCTGCTTTGAGGCTGTTGAGAAGGTGTTGGCTGAAGGTGGAGAGGAAAGCAAGCTGTGGAACGCTGTTAGTGACTGTGCACCAAGCATCAAGGTGTGTCTTTAGAAAGAAGAGTTTGGTGGTGCATGTTTGGAGCAAGCCCAGCCCTGCCCACAAAGGATGCACAGCCAGGACAGAGGCTCTGTTTATTTCAGGGTAGTTCTGACAGGGTGGACATTTGTGTGCAGCTGAAAGGCAAACCACGCTCCCAGCATCTGCCAGCTGCAGTTCCTCCACACAGCTTGCTCTTCTGGGTCAGGATCTTGCACCTCTCAAAATCCAAAGCTGCTTTCTGTGGGTGAAATCTGCCTGGAGCCAGCAGCAGTGGCCACGTGGAGCAGCCAGTGCAGCACCTCACCTTGCTGATCCCCAGGCTCCAAAGCCACAGCTGGGCTGGCTGGGCTGTGCTCATCCCGAGGGATGCTCACTGTGCTGCTGCTCTGTGGCCTGGCAGCATCAGGAGGGGTTTTGGTGAAGGTGTCCCCGAGGCTGGTGCAGGAGAGGTCCGAGCAGGGAGCCACAGGCCTGGCGGGAGCCCGGCACTAGGGGGCTGCCCCCTCTGGCAGCTGGGAGGCGTAGAGAGCCAGCGTGTGATGGAGGAACTGGTACTGCTCGCTCGTCTGGATCATCCCACCCCTGCAAGGGAAAGGCAGGGCCCACTGACACTTCACAGACACAGAACCCGGCTCCAGCTCTCTGCTCCCAGGGCACAAACATTCCCACTTCACCAGCCATGTCAAGATGCCTCTGAAACAGGCAGCAGAGCAGCCCAAAGAATAGAGGGGTTCAGAAGCATTGCTGGGCTGTTCAAAATGAGATTGGCAGCTGGTTTGGTGCAAATTTTCACCTGTACTTCTGGAAAAGTGGCCAGGTGGAGTGTTTCTGGATTTAGTGGCTGAGCAGAAGAGGAGGAGCAGATGGCTGCCAGGTTCACAGCCCCTCTCCTCTCCCTCGTGTCCTCAGCTCAGAGCTACAGCAGCTCTGACTGCACAACCAGCCTGGCACTGGGAATTGTTTGCTATCCATACACCTGTATCCCTCAGCCATCCTTCTGGTTTCCAGCAGAAATCATGCCCATGCCCCTTGGGATGCCCATGCCCATATCTCTGCCACATCCCTCCCCCAGCCCTGCTGTCAGGCTGGCACCCAGCAGGGAGCCCCCTGCCCTGTGTACCCACCTGTCTATGCGCAGATGGCACACGATGCCCAGGATATCCACCTCCCCCGTGTCCTGCAGCTGCTGGCACCCGATCCTGGTGGCAATGAAGCAGCCGGTGCGGCCAATGCCCGCGCTGCAGGGCAGACACAGCTGTGAGCACCCTCAGACCCACTGCCTGCACCTGCACTGCTGAGCTGCTGCACTCCTGGATTGTGATTTCTGCCTGGAGGGATGCTGGGTCCTGGCCCCAGCTGCCAGACCAAGGTTCTGAGCCAGGCACCAAAGCCATGAGCTGGGGTCACTCTGCCATGGCAGGGAGTTCTTGCCATGTGGCACAACCCAGCTGAGGCTGCTCTGCAAGCACAAAACCAATGTGGGCCCATCCTTGTGCAGTGCAGGGGGCTCTGCAGCCCCTCCCCTCCCAGCTGGGCTCTAACCCCAGCACCAGGTTTGCACTCAGCCTGCAGCAGTGCATGCTGCACGTTCCCTAGGGACAAACGGGTGCTGTGCTCCACTGTCCCCAGATTCACTGAGCAAGGAGAGAATAGGCACAGGCCACATCCTGCGGGAGGGCTGTCCTGAAACATGGCCACATCCAAGCCACAGGCCATGCTGGGTGGCACAGGGAGCAGGAATGGGACAGGTTCAAAGGGACCAACCATGGGGTCACCTGGTTCCATCTGCCTGCTCAAGCAGGATCTTCCAGAGCTGGAGCTGTGGGTGTAGGGTGGGGCTGGTGGCTGGGCCTCAAATGCAGACCCCTCCTGCTCCCACCCTGCTGGACCCCAGTGCAGGATATGTCACTCTAATGCCACCATTGAGCTGCCAGGACAGGAGCTGCTGACTGACAGCTCTCTGGGGGTGGCTGTGCCCTGGGATTTCCGCACCACCCTGGGACCTGTGTGTGAGGACTGACCCCGAGGAGGAGCACAGACAGGGCTCAGTGAGCTGCAAGCTCTTACCTGCAGTGCACCACGATGGGCCCTGGGCTGGCTGCAGTCTGCAGAGCCTCCTCCACCCTGGCCACCAGGTGCAGCAGGGGCTTAGCTGACTCAGGTGTCTGCTGGTCTGGCCAGGATGGGAAGAGGATGTGCTTGACCTTGCGGCATTCCTTCCCAAGCTTCTCCAGCACAGGACAAAGAGAAATGGGGATGTGAGGGCACGGGCCAGATGAAATGGGGAGTTCAGCTCAGCAGAGCTCAAGCAGCCCATACCCACCTCAGCCACTCTCCTCCTGAATCCCTCTCTGAGCCTCTGCCAGACATGAGGGAGAGACCCCTGGGCCAAAGCCAATGCATGTGTCCCATCCCAGAGGGTGGGAACAGAGGCAGAGTGTTCCAATACTGCCACCAAAGTCCAGGCAAAGCAAGCCAGAGCCTCTGGCTGGTGTCAGCCCAGGGTGACACAGAGAGCCCATGGGGCAGCACCCAGTGACACAGTGCAAAAACACCAGGCTGGTGCTGCTCTGCCCAGCTGACCCCTTCTCCTCTGCACCCCAGGGCTGGCTCCTGCTCCCTCCCAGCCTCCCCAGGCTCTGCAGTGGTGGGGCTGACAGGGTGAACATCAGGCTCTGAGCCCAGCTGTGCCCCACAGCCCCCCACAGGCTCTGCACACTCCTCCTCTGGCAGGGCCCTCCTGAGAATCATGAACCCTCCTCTTTCCTGTCACAGAGCATTGCCATGTCACTAGAGATGCAAGAGGGGCCAGGGGCACTGCTGGGCCCCAGGTGCTCCCTCCGTGCCCCCAGGATGAGGCTCAGACCCACCTGGATGGAGAGATCCCGCACCACGTACTCCGCAGACTCGCTCACCCCCTGCACGTGGATGGTGAAGGGGCCATAGGTGCCCTCCTTCTCGGGCCAGTAGTGGACACATTTCTGGAGAACAAGGCAGGTTTGTGGCTGTGAAGATGCTCAAGGCACCCAAGGACCCTCCTCAAGGACGTTTGAGCTGTGCTTGAGTCAGTGCTGGTGGGAGGAGTCCTCACCTTGGGGGCAGTAGGGGAGTGGGGAAGGTGGAGGTACAGTGACACAGAGGGAGAGCAAAGAAGGGATGGATCCCTACCCCTGCACCCTCTCCCATGCCCTGCCCTGGATTTCAAGCCCCAGGGATACACATCTCTGCTCAGCCCAGGAAGCTTCTAGACACAGCAGGACCCAGGGCACAGGGAGAGAAGGGAGAGAAGGGAGCAAGGACATGGCCAGGAAAGAGTTTCCAGTTCTCAGTTCCCCAGGCAGGTGCTGTTGGCTCCCATCCCACAAGCAGTAGGCAGCAGTGCCCTCTGCCCTGGGCTGGATTCCCTGGCTGAGAGCCCTCAGCCCAGGGCAGAGCTCTGGGAGCCCAGAGGGGCACTGCTGCCCTCTGCTTCTGCCCCTTCCCTGGGGGCTGCCCTAAACCCTTCATCCAGTTTTAACCCTTTGTTATCCAGCTGGTAAAGCATGCCCAGAGCACACAGCCATGCGAGGAGGAAAACCAGGCAGGGCCAAGGCTGCAGCCCTGGGGATCTCCTCCACTTGTGATTCATCAGGGAATCCTCTGAGACAAAAGCACAGTGAGTGGGTGCACAGCCCCATATGGGGCCTCACACAGCCCTGTGCTGCCACCAGCACCCCCTCCCGCTGTGCCCAGGGCTGGGCAGGCTCCCTGGTACCTCCTTGCGCTCCTGGAGCTCGGTGATCATGACGATGAGGGGCGCCTCCTCCTGCCACACCATCTGCCAGAAGTCGCTCACGGTGTTCAGCAGGGGGCCCTGTGTGGCGATGTACTCCCGGGGCCGGCCCGCGTAGCCCTGCCGAGCACAGCGTGTCAGGGACCGGGGCTCCCTGAGGGCTCCCTGAGGGCACCCTGAGGGCACCGCGGCTGTGCCCGGCTCACTCCAGCCCCCACCACGCTTTTCTCCTCCACAGTTCAGAGGAAACAGTTTAGTACTGTTCCTACCAAACCTGTCCTTAAAATGCTTTTATAGATCTGCTGAAGAGCCACCAGGCATCCTCCCCACCCTGCTGGTCCCATCACCCAGGAGCAAGTCCATGCAGCTGGCATTGCACACCCAAGGGCACTGTCAGTGCCAATAGCTGATGGATGCCTTGGTGAAGCAAAGCTCACACAAGGAGCTGCCCTCCTCACTGTAGGAAGTTCCACAGGGACAAGCAGGAATCCCTGCTTGACAGCTCCAGGCATCCTCTATCTCCAGACACTTCTCCTGGTATAAAATTGCCAAAGATATAGAAAATCCAGGCCTTGCCAGCAATCTGTTAATGCTTTGATCTCACAAGAAGTTGCACTGGCCCAGCTAAGGGACAGGAATGTTTTCAGGAACGTTTTGCAGAGCCCTATTTTCATGCCTTGAAATGATTTATTTTTCCTAGGAAATGTGATTTTCCATTCAGGAGTGTCATTCCCTGGGGGTGTCAACCCTGGGAATTCCACCCTCCCGCCACAGCCATGCTCAAAAGCATTTCATGGAACACCTCAGCAGGAAGAGCATCAATCCCAGGTGGGGCTGATGTGATCAAACACCTGCAGAGCCCTCCCAGATTCCTGTGCCTCCCAGGCATGCCCAGGCAGGCTGGGGTGCCAATTTTCTGATGTGCTCACAAATTCCTGCACTGCTACACCTCTGAGGAGGCAAGGGGAAGGAAGGGGTCAGGAAATACCAGCTGCATACAGGGGGGAGTGGGCACAGGTGTGTGCAGATGTGTGTGCCACAGGGATGGGCAGTGCTTGGGCACTGCCAGCAGTCAGGTGGGGCAGAGGGGATGCAGCAAGAGGGGGAGATGTTGGAGTTGTGGATGCTGAGAGTTTTAAACTTTCTGTGCTGACAAACTCTGACCCTTCAGGAGAACACTGTTTGACCTGGGGCTGTAGAGAGGGCTTCAAAAGCTGATTGATAGCACTAGGACTAAGAGTTCAGTTAGAAGTGTGTAATATCACTGAGTAGAAAACTTAAGAGTTTTAGAATACATAATATATCTAGAACTAAAAATAGAAGTTTTAAAGCAGTTACTAGTCCTTCTTCTTCATAAGTTTAAGTAGTGTTTTGTAATTAGACAGAAAAGCCCACATTGTGGACTGAGATAATTATTTGAGTTATTGAGCTGAAAGTGAAAATAATTTAGGTGTCATTTTTAAATTAAATAGTTTAGTTTGAAAAGATCTTGTAAAGAAAAGCCAGGATTCCTAGGTGTCCCACACCTGGGGTGTAGGGACAGGGTGGCAGTGTCACCTGAGGTGCAGCTGCCAGGCTGCCTTGGGAACACACAGCTCCTCTGCTGCCCGTGGGCAAACTGCCCTGGAGCTCCCAGCAGCTCTGGGCACAGTGCTCCTGTCTCAGGGAGCTTTCACCCTCCCTGCTGGGTGCTGCTTGCTGCTGTGGGTCTGAGAAGAGAAATGCTCCTGCCAGCTCCACCTCCCAGGGGTTTGTGTGGCAGCCCAGCCAGCACTTTTTGTGGGTTGCTTTTCCACATCCTGCTTTCCCTCATGCCTCACTCACAGCACCCACAGCCCCCCTCTGCTTCCCTGGCCCTGGGCAGCCCCAAGGGCAGGAGGCTGCAGTGAGATCAGGGGCTCAGTCAGAGCCCTGGGCAGCACCAAGAGCAGGGGGCTGTAGTAAGATCAGTGGCTCAGTCAGAGCCCTGGGCAGCACCAAGAGCAGGGGGCTGCAGTGAGATCAGGGGCTCAGTCAGAGCCCTGGGCAGCCCCAAGGGCTGGGGGCTGCAGTGAGATCAGAGGCTCAGCCAGGACCCTGCCCCAAGGGCAAAACTGGCACCTGGCTCACAGAGATCCCACTCTGGCAGAGACTGCAGCCTGGAAGGGTTTGCACAGGGATGGAATCAAAACCAAGTTGTCTAAGTAACACCTCAGGGTCTGGGGATTTCTCAGTCTCTGGAAAGGAACCCCACCACGTGCCAAAAATAAGCCACACCCCATTTTCATTAGTTCCCTTCCTGGGAAATTGCAGCAAGCCCCCTGAGCAGAGAGGAAATCCCAGGATGAGTGAGGTTTGAGGATCTCTGAGCTGCCATAACCTGCTGACACAGCTTGCCTCCCATGCCTGTGCCAGACAATGGGCCAGTGTGAGCAGCAGATGGAGAAGCCACTGCCAGGGAGCCTTCTGGGGTGCTCACTGTGCCCAGGAGCTGAAAGCAGCTCCCTCATCAGACTCTCCCACCACAGGAACAGCATATCTGCCATATCTGCCATATCTGTGGCTTCATCTGCAGCCACATCTCCAGCTCCAGCAGGGGTGGCAAGTTAAGTCTGCTGTCCCAGGGCAGCCATGAGAGAGCAGGTGACAGTGCCCCAGCATGTGTGACCAGTGTGGCACCTGCAGCCTGATGCCCTGAGAGCCCTGGGCTGCAGCCCTGGGAGGAGAGGACACTCACTGTGATGTAGTTGGCATTTATGTAGCTGTCTTCCTCCTGGCTCCCAGCCCTCCTGAGGCAGACCCGGCTCTCAGGATCTGAAAGATGTCACAGGTCTCACCCAAGGGACTGATCCTGCCCATCTCCCTCCCCAGCCCCAGGGGCTGGAGGCTGAGTCCTCCTCCTCCATGCCATGCCCAGAGCTGTCTGCACCCTCCCCCAGGCCTGTTCTTGTCCCCCTTCAGCCTCACTCCCCTGGCAGGGCACAGCCCAAACCTGCTGGTGCCATAGTGGGCAGGTGGGGTAACTCACCTGCAGTGATCCCCAGGACATCCACAGAACCTTAAAAGATCTTGTAAAGAAAAACCCAGCGTTCCTGGGAAACTAGAGCCCTGCTGAGCCCCTCCACAACACCCTCAGCCTTTACCCTCTCAGGACCATGCCCCTGGGACATGGAAGGCCCCAGGAGTGCTGCACACCTGGGTAGGAGCAGCTCCCTATGTACCCCAGCACTGTGCACACCACGGGCAGGAGAAGAGTAACAGCACCCAGGGGTGCCCACCCCAGTGCCAGGGCTGCTCTGAGCCACCCCTCACCCACAGGCAAACACAGGCAAATGGGATGCAAAGGGGCACAGTGGCACCTACTGGGGAGAATGGTTTTGTATCTGTCCTTGAAAGCACGCCCAGGGATTTCCAGCTCCTCCGGACTCACAAAGTTGGGTGGGATTTTCTGCAGGGGGAGAGAACAGCCATGAGGAAAAGCCCATTGCTGCCACTTGTGTCCCCTGCTGGAGGCAGTCCTGGCTGCCCAGCAGAGTAGAGCTGACCCAGGGGCATCAGCAGAGATGCCAGCTCCTGGGATGAGTCCTGGCTTTACTCCAGCTGTGGTGGGACTCCTCCCAGAGAGGCAGCACTGGCAGAAGAGCAGGGCAGGACAGGACAGGGTTTTGCAGGGACCCCAACAGGACACGTGTGCACCAGGGACCAGGTGGGACCTGGGCATCCCTCCCCTCTGTCTGCCCACACCTCCTGCCCTCCCCCTGGGGCTGTGGGGCACAGCTGGGCTCAGAGCCTGATGTTCACCCCGTCAGCCCCACCACTGCCACCCCTCCTGTGAGGAGGGAGAGGGAAAATCGTCATCATCGCACCGAAAACTCCTCCTGGAGCTGTGCCAGGCTCTGGGCGTGCTGCTGGAGCTCCTGTTTCCTCAGCACGTGGCTGGATGTCCTCAGAAACTTCAGTGTGATGTCCCGTGGCGTGCAGACAGGCTGGATGGGCTCCACGTTCCCTAGAGAGCTCATATCCAGCACTAGTGACACATTGGAGCCCCTCCTGCAAGGCACAGGGTCCCTGGCTGACCTACTGCCACCCTGGGACAGAAGGACAGCCCACCCCTCTGCATCATCAGCTAAAACCACCCCACACTGAGCAAAGGCCAGATGGAGACCCCAGCAGATGGGGAGACTGAGGAACAGCAGCTAGCTGATCATTTTGCCTTTCTGCTGGGAAGGAAAGTCCCCTGAAGGACTGAAGGTGTTGGGATTTTTCCTGGGCTGGGTGGGGGCCAGGGCTGCCTCCACACTCAGAGCTGGCAGCTGCAGGCAGAGGGCTGGCAGGAAGGAATGTCAGGGGAGCCCTGGGGATGAGCAGTGCCATGGGTACCCCGAGGCACACGCACCTCTCCTGGAGTCTCACGTGCTTCTTGGCAGGGGGACTGGGCTTCTCTGCCTTGTCCATGTCCTCTGCAGCTGCCTGGGCTGCCAGGCTGCCCCTATGAACTCTGGAGCACACCAAGCAGGCTTGGACCATGCTGCAGCAAAACCAGAGCTCTCGTCCTGAAGCACAGCAGGGCCACACGGGGGGCTCTCAGCTCCTGGGAGAGCATGGAGCCATCAGAGGAGAAGCAGCTGGAAAAGAAAAGTCAGATCTGAGAGACACCACAAGGCTGGATGGAGCCCCCACAGATGGTCTGCAAGGAAGGATGGATTTTAAGTGCTCAGTTGTCCTGGAAGCAGGACCCCCAGCCCCTGCATGCAGACAGATATCCTGGAGAGCTCCAGTACAGTCACCCTCCCTGCAGCACTGCAGCCCACACTGGTGACCCTGGGCATGGCACCTAGGGCCACCTGGCTCCCCTGAGGGGAGGACACCCACTCTGTGGTGGCAGGGCAGGTCTGGTTTGGGGGAGCCCCAGATGCTCTCCATCTCCATGGAAGCACATGTCCTGTGTTCCCAGCCCTTCCCCATCACATCCTCCTGCTTCATCCTGGGGACACAGTGGGGAAGTGGGAGCTGGAATGTCTGAGCACAGCAGTGCTCAGCAGGTGACACGAGGTGGCTGTAGCCACTGCACAGAGCCTGGCCATCTCCTGCTGCAGGGACACACAGACCAGGCACCCTCAACAGCCCCATGGCCCTGGGACAGCCTCCTCCATCCTGCAGGTCACAGCAACTGTCGAGAGGAAACTGCTCTATCCGGGTGGTTGAGCAAAAGGCCGTGGGGCAGCCCAGCTGGGGAAGGTGCCAGACATCCTCCATCACCAGGGCTGGGGAGATGCAGGTGATGCTGACTCACCTCTGGGCACAGCTCCTCACAGTGCAGGCAGCACCCTGGGATCCTGAGCCCCCTCCTCATCCCCTGCTTCCTCCATGAGCAGGAGACAGACCCAGAGCCAGGGAAGGATGCAGAGTCAGAGATCATGGTGGGCAAAGAGTGGGATCCCAGGCAGCCCATCTGCTCGGGGAGGTTTTGTAGAGAGCTGGTGTCCACATGGTGGCTGGGAACACAGCTAGGGCAGGAGCTGCTCCCCAGGACTCCCTGCTGCCCAGTGGCATTTCTGCGAGTGGCAATGCCACCACTGCCACTCATACCATCCCCATGCCCCATACAGGGCGTTCTCAATACAGGCAGGACGAGAGCAGCTACTGACCAGACACAGCCCAGGTTCCCATCCCAGTCGGGCCAGGAAACACCTGGGAGATGCCAGGGAAGCACCTCAGCTCACACGGTCTGTCCAGCATCCCGGTCTGCCTGGCGCTGCCATCCACACGCACATGCCCACTGACCCTAGTACAGGCCTGGCACTGCTGGGGGGCTCTCCTGCGTAGCCTGGCACTGCCCTGAGGGTTCTCCTGCCCAGCCTGGTGCCCTGAGGGTGCCCTGAGGGCTCTCCTGCCAGCCTGGTGCCCAGGGGCTCTCCTGCCCAGCCTGGTGCCCAGGGGCTCTCCTGCCAGCCTGGTGCCCTGAGGGTGCCCTGAGGGCTCTCCTGCCCAGCCCGGCACTGCCCTGAGGGCTCTCCTGCCCAGCCTGGCACTGCCCTGGGGGCTCTCCTGCCCAGCCTGGCACTGCCCTGGGGGCTCTCCTGCCCAGCCTGGTGCCCTGAGGGCTGCCTACCTGCTGCCCTGCCATGAGGGCTCCTCGGTCCGGGCCCAGGCCCGCGGGCACGGCACGTTCGGCCTGACAGCACGGTTTGAAAGTGTTCAGGAAGCCGCTTATCAAAGGAGCTGCTGCCTCTGCTGCTTCCTCTCCCTCCTTCTCCCCCACCCCGGCAGCCGCCCACACACATACCGGCCACAGCTCCGCAGCTCGGCCCGGCCCGCCCGGCCCTGCTCCCCCCGGCCCGCCTGCCCCGGGCACGGCCCGGCCTCCCCGGAGCCCCGGGGGGCCCCACAGGAGCTCCGATGGGACTGTGGGGTGAGCTCGATGGGCTCTGTGACACGCCATGGCCAGCCTTGGTGCCACCCTGGGGCACGGAGGGATGGGCGGGAGGCAGCCATGAGGGCAGGAGGTGTGAGGCGGGCGGCTTGGCATGGTGCAGTGGGGCTGCTCTGGGGGCACCACAGCCCACAGCCCCTCAGGAAGCCAGGGTGAATCCTCCCATGCTGCCATGAATCCTCCCAAGCTGCAATGAATCCCCCCATGCTGCCATGAATCCCCCCATGCTGCCATGAATCCTCCCAAGCTGCAATGAATCCCCCCATGCTTCCATGAATCCCCCATGCTGCAGTGAATCCCCCCATGCCTCCCGTCCTCTTGCCCAGGCTGTGCTCTGGCTGTTCCCCATCCCCCTGGAATGTGCCAGGCTCGCTCAGTGCCTCCCACCCTCGGTGCCTGCCCGTGTGCTCCTTGTGCCACCCCATTGTCCCAGCCCCTGCCCACGTGAGGACAATGTCCCCTGTCCCGTGTCCCCCGTACCTCTGCACCCACGAACACCCCTGGGTACCTCAGGGTAGGACAGGTGAGCTCCTCCTCCCCAGCAGGGAAGGTCAGGGGTGGATTTGGGGTCGCAGGTCCCTGTCCTGACTCAGGTAGGCCAGGTCTGCCCCTGGGGCACTGCACATCCTTCCTGACACATCCCCACTGCTCTTCCTGTTTGCTCGTGCCGGGCTCTGCAGTTTCCTTCCTCCTCAGCCCTCACCCCGCTGTGCCACAGCAGCTCCTGCTGCACCCCAACAGCCCCACGGACCCCAAACCCTTCCCTGTGTCTGCTCCAAGGGCTGCTCTGGCCACAGCCACCCCAGCCCAGCTCACTGAGGTGACTGTGCTGTCACCCACCAGAGAGCTGCGTGTCTGTGCACACCTGTGTGTTTGCAGGTGTGCCAGAACAGCTTCCCCGGGCAGCCCTGCCAGTGCCACCCAGTGCCACCCGAGGGCTAGGAGATCAGAGGGCCCAAGCTTCAGAGCAAAGTGCAGGGTTTGACCAGCAGCAGAACAGCCTTATCCTGGAGAAAAAGCCACCAGCACTCCTGTCTTACCTGTAGATCCTTGAGTGGCCAGAGGATAGACTGAGGAATTCTCTGTGCCCTGTGTGGGATGAAAGAACACATCTGTAAGGCCTGGAGGCAGCCCCACCACACACTGCCCTTCCTTCCCACTGTCCCTGACAGAGCTCAGGAATTGCTGGGATGACCAGCACTATGGCACTAAACAAGGTGTCTGCAGAAACTTGCTCCCAGTAGGGACCAGAGCAAACAAACAAGGGTCTGTGCTAGAGTAACAGGCTGCCAGACATGCAGACACTTCCTGAGGCTGGGACTGTGTCTGTGCTCTAAGTGTGGAGGGCACCTGTCCCATCTGGGTGTCTTTGAGCTCAAGGGGTTCCTGAGGATAGAGTGCCTCGGGTTGGAAATGGGGGTGTGTGTTCTATCACCATCTGTCAGAGCTGGGGCAGTTATCTTTGTTCATTGGGCAGTTTTCTTTATCTCTCCCACAGCCAATCCTCCCTCCAGGAGATCTCTGCTGTCCATGGCCACTGAGTGTCCCTGCAGGGCTGATCCAATTCCCCCATCCCATGGGGAGATGCTGTGCCCAGGGCAGGAGCCAAGCATTCCTACCTGGATCCAAGCTGAGCCTGGCACAGCACAGCAGCCTTTGCCCCCTGCATTGCCAGAGGAGCAGCTTTCTGCTGCCCTGCATTGCCAGAGGGAGCCCAGGCCCATCTCCAGCAGCCCTGGAGCTGCAGAGGAAAACTCCCCCTTGTGCAGGATCCCTGCTGCAGCAGAACCACAGCTGGCACTGCAGGAGGGCTGAGCCCCCCTGGGATGGGGCTGGGACACCACCCTGGCACACGGGGGGACAGGGACTGCTCTGACTCTGTCAGTGGGGTTTTTTGTTTGTTTGTTTTTACTATTGCATTTGTATTTTTAATTTTCCTAGTAAAGAACTGTTATTCCTGCTCCCATATCTTTGCCTGAGAGCCCTTAATTTCAAAATTATAATAATTCAGAGCGAGAGGGTTTACATTTTCGAATTCAAAGGAGGTTCCTGCCCTCCTTAGCAGACACCTGGCTTTTCAAACCAAGACATTCTTCCTGCCAGGTGCTGCTTTGGTTATGAAATGCCCCTGGATGCTGCAGGAAAGATGCAGATGCACTTCCTTTGCAGAATGGCTTATTTGGTTCCACTCAAATTTGGTCACGACAAAGGACCCCACTCAGGGTAAAAAGGGGAAGCTGAGAGGGTGGGATGCAGTGCATCCTCTGCTTCTGAAGCATCACTACACCAAGGTTGTAGTGCTCAGGGATGTCCTCAGGAAAGCCTTGCACCACTTTCCCTCTGCTGCTCAGAGCTCCCTGTGCTGCTGGCTTGGCCCTGCCAGTCACACACCTGCCTGTGCTGGCTGCAGCTAAGCAGGACACCCGGGATGCAGCCACTGGAAACCACACCTGGCCCCTGGGGCTGCTCCTTAGGCAGAAAACTTTGACAGAGACTGAGGGTACTGTCCTGGCCATGGCCACTCACCCAGGGTAGGTGGAACACAGTAGGGATGTTGTGTGGGGATGTGCCATGGCCCAGGCTCCTAGGGGCAGAAACGTTTGCACTGCTGAGATGTCCTGACCCTCACACAGCTCTGATGGTGCACAATGGGAGCCCATATGCTCCCACCTGCCAGCATGGCTGCTCTTCCTCCCTTCTGCCAAAGCACCAGCACGCTGAGGAGGTGCATGTGGAGGGAGAGCCCTGGAGGGGACACAGACCTGTGGAGACCACAGCAGGAAAATGAAGGTGCTGGTGGAAAAGGAGGCATGAGCTGGTGCAGAGAGACTGGATGTGAGGGAGACCAGCAGCAGAGGGAGTCAGAACACACTGCTTGACCCAGGGCATTTTTCAGTTCTCAGTGCCACCTGGGCAGCAAGCTGTCCCCTGTACGTTGCTGCACCCACCTACGTCTGCTGCCCTCCTGGGACTGAGCCCTGCCCCTGCTGCCCGCTGGGCACACAGCAGGTGCACACCCACACCTGCAGGTGTCCCTGGTCACTCATCAGTGGGCAGAGACCTCAAGGAGGGAAGTCCAGACATGCCCTCCCTCCTTCCATCCCTCCCCCGGCATGCACCTTTGGGCACATCACTTCTGGCCACCTTGGAGCCCGTGCTTGGAGCAGGATGCTGCCAGCTGGCTCCTCCTGGGGGACCCAGACTGGGCTCACAGAGGGGTGTGAGCAGTGGGGAGCAGAGAGCTGGGAGGTGCTCTGGCCAGGACTGTGCCTTTGTGTGCAGCCCTGCTTGTCCCATGTCACATCACCAGCTCTGCAGCATTGGAGCAGAGCTGCTGGATCCTACAAGCAGGGACTGCTGGGGCCAGGGCACACCTGGCTTTGAGGGGTGTGGAGCTGCTTTGAGGGGAGATGGTGTCCAGGCCTGGGGGCAGATCCCAGCCCAGGGTTAGTTTGCTGTAAGGACAGGACCAAGACACCAGGACAGCCACTGCAGCCTGGTGTGAGTGAAGAGGAACATGACAGTGTCCAGGGGCAAAACCCAGGAAGGGATGGGAGGAAGCAGCACTGAAGGAAATGGCTCCAGGCAGGTCACTGCTCTGGCCTTCACCTTCCTGCCTCCCTCCCGTGAGGTCCCAGAACAGGAACATCCCTTGTCCCCCAGCATTCCTTTCTGCTCTGACCTTGGTGGCACTGGGGTGTCAGGGGTGATGGTGATGCCCAGAGTGGTGCTGGGAGGGTTGGTGATGGAGGGATGGACCTGGAGGGAAGAGTCCCAGCTGTTACCACACCAGCCATTCACCCTGACCCAGCCAGGGATGTGCCAGACATGGGATCCCCTGTCTCCTCTGACCATGGACATCTGTGCATTAGGATTATCTGTTGGGATGGAAGGACTAGAGAGGTCTGTGACACAGTCTCAGGGGTCTTGAAGAGTCCTTATAGGTGTGGTTTTACTTTTAGCAAGACATGGAGTCCCTGTGGAGCTGGTGCTCTGGAAAGGAAGATCTGGATTTATCCCTGACTGCTACTTACTGTTTGTTCACTTGCATTTTAAAACTCCTCTTCCATGGGGTCATCTTGCACCTCTGGCCATGATTTCACAGCCAGTTCCCTCTGTGCAAAGAGCACCTTCCACCTCCAGACTGGGACCTGTTTTCCCACTAATGAGCAGGCAATCCTTATGCCCATTTCTGCTCCCCATCCTCCTGAGGATGGGCTCCCTCACCCAGCCCCCCTGCCCTGATCCACACCCCAGCACCTCTCCACCCTCTCCCCACAGCACTGCAGCCCCAAAGTCACCTCAGCCTGGGCACCTCAGCACTGCCAGCTCAGTGGCAGTGCTGGCCCAAAGCACAGACACTGCCCAACACTTTGACTCCCCAGGGCTGCCAACCACACCACGGCTTTGTCCCACCAGGCCCCGTCACCTCTGGGTCCGGCGCTCAGGAAGGGATGGTTCTGCTTCCGTAGGCACGGCTGGCAGTCAGGATGTCCTGCAGGCTGCTGGAAATGAGCCCATCTCCTCCGCTGCCTGAACATCGCTCGCAGGCTTGAAGGTGAAGCAGCTGCCTGGGGACGGAGCAGGCTCTGTGCCAGCTGCCGGCAGGGCACAGGAGGAGGAGGAGGACGGTGCAGCCATGCCGAGCATCCCGCAGAGCCCGCCCAGGGGCAGCGAGCCCTCGGCCCCTCACCTGTGTCCGTGTCTCCCGCCCACCGGCCCGGGGCCGGGCACTGCCCGGCGGCCGAGGGCAGCAGCTCCGCCGATGGCTCCTCCCGAGAGCGTCTTCTCGCTGTTCCAGCGTCCTCCAGGGGAGCGCGTTCCCAAGGACAGCCCCGGCAGGAGCATCCTCCGGGCGGGCTGCGGAGCTCAGCGCTCAGCGCAGCGCTGCCTGCCAGCCCGGAGCCTCAGCATCCCACCGGGACCAGGATGATCCCGGCGGATGCGCGACCTTTCCCCCGTGGCCGGGGCTGATCCCGGCGGATGCGCGACCTTTCCCCCGTGGCCGGTGCCGCTCTGGGCAGAGTTTGCTCCTGTGCTGTGCCTGGCTGGAGCTCGGAGCAATTAAGCAATTGCTGGTTCGTTTTGCCAAGGCACTGCCGCTGATGCTGCCAGCCCTCTCCTCAAGGAGAACCAGAGGAAGAGTTTAGGACCTGGATTTCCTGCTTAACTCTGGATTGTTTTCTTTGAATCACTCGGTTTGTTCAGCCTACAGAAGAGGAGACTGAGGGGAGACCTCGCTGAGCTCTTCAACATCCTCATGAGGAGCAGTTCCAGTCTCTGCTCTCTGTGACCAGGACTAGAGGAAACAGCTGGATCCGTGTCACAGGAGGTTTAAATGATTAAAGGAAAAATGTTTTCACCCAAAGGATGGTTGAGCACTGGAGAAGGATCCCCTGGGAAATGGTCACAGCTCCAGACCTGTCTGAGCTCCAGGAGCATTTGGACAAAGCTATCAGGCAGAGGGTGAGATTGTTGGGTGTCTGTGCAGGGCCATGGGTTGGACTTGATAACCCTGATGGATTCCTTCCAACTCAGCGTATTCTCTGGCTCTATGACTGCTGAGTAGAACCAATGCTTGGTTTCTGGAATTAGGCACTCTCTCATATCTCCTGCAAACAAGCTGAGCTTTCCTCTAAACTTGCCAACAGAGCAGCAGCAGAGCTGGGCTGCACCAGCACCACTGGGCTGGGCTAACACTGGTGCAGAGCTGGTGCTGCTGTGGACTGAAGAAGGTGCCTGGGCACAGGAACAGTTGCCCTGGAAAAGGTGATCTCCAGAGTGAAAGTGCTTTATATCAGCTTGGTTTGTTCCTCTCCTCATATGGGAAAAAGCTCCCCATGTTCATTTTACAGTGGAGGATTGTTCCTAAGCCAGGTGTATAGAATCAGGAAATAATAAATAATAAATAGGAAATAATAATCAGGTATAGAATCAGGAAATGACAGAAACATTAAAGTTGGAAAATCCCTCTAAGATCATTGAGTCCAACCATTGACTGACCCCTGCCATGTTCACCACTAAATCGTGTCCCCAGAGTAAAGGGGATCTAAGCCAACACATGGGACCCTTCCTCAGTGCTGAGGTGCTGAGACTTTGACACTAGCCAACAAATGCCAGTGGAGAAGCCACAGAGGGCCAGCAAGGGCCACAGAATGACCTGGTTACCAGGACAGCCTGCTGGGGACACAGCCCCAGCACCTCTCTCATCCATGTGTCACTTGGGCTTGTCCTGTGCTTTCCTGGGTGCCTCCAAGAGAGCTGTGCTTTTAGAAATGCTGTCAGGAAAATGCTGTGTGCTTTGGTTTGCCTTGGGGAGAGAGCCTTGCTTGGACACCTGTGGGCTGGCCAGGAGGCACACACATCCTCTTGGGAGGCTCCAGGACACAGAACTGCCTGCTAAAAAAAGGCTCCCAGGAAGAGGACACCCTCCAGCTCCTCTCCATCCTCAGAGCACAAAGGGCAAAGCAGGTCTTGTGGGAATCTTTAAAATTAGAGGGTTTTGGGCAAGTGCAAAAGGCAGGCCTCAGAGACAGCAGAACAGCAACTGGAGCTAAGCAGTAGCATAAGGGTTTGTCAGCAGAAAATTATATCAGAAGTAGAAAGTAAGAACAAATAGAACAATGGTCTGTGTATTAACATTTGTCTAGAATAACTCCCTAAGCTGCAGAAAAGTATATCTACGGAGATATTAGGGAGTTCTAAGCTTAATAATGAAGCTCTGTGCATTGTGTTTTAAGGCTTACAAGCTTGAAATAAGCAAGCATTGTATTAACCAAAGGTACATGTGCTCATAGTGGTTGGATAGAACTACTGTCAATGAGCTTTTGCTTTGTGTGAATTGGTCAAAAAACTTTAAAAGTTGTAACACTGAGTTCTTAGTCTGCTGACAGGGACATGAACTGATGGCATCTTCCCATTGTCATAACCATGTAATGAGACTGATGCTGAAAAATAAAACAGCTCAAGGCATGTTCCTAGCAGTCTCATCCCTTTTGTGATTTGTACAGAGACCCCAACCAGCAACAGTTCTCAGTGAAAAAGGCACAAAAAGGCCTGAAAATCCTCAAGATTCATCGTGATATTCCTGTCTTGGGTGCCTTGGCATAATGCAGCAGAGTGTTATAGATGAATAATGAGATGATTGGCTCTTGCAATTAAGGGATGACTATTGTGTGACTATTAAGAAAAGCTTTAGTGATGTATGGTTATGTTATTGTAGTTTAGATGTCCTCTGTTCTCCCTATAGCTCCCTTTCCCCTCTGTACTGTTGCCATCAGACAGTCAGGGTTGTCTAGGACAGGTACAAGGAAGCTGCACAGGTGTCCCTTGCATGGGGCAGTTGGGAATGGAGAAGCTTGAGGGTGCTTGGAAGGTGCAGCATGGCAACAGCTGACCCCCAGTCAAGTTACAAGAAAGCAGTTTCCACTGATAAATGGCAAAGAAGAGCTGACTGACAGAGTTTGGGAGGACCAGGGCTGGCTGATGCAACCCCCAGGGGTATAAAAGACTGAGCATCCGTTTTGAAGATGAACTGGCCATGTGGTGTGCACGAGGGCAGTTCCCAGTACTGCGAGTTTTTCCTTATGTAGTCCTTTGTTGTATTTTTGTTAAGGTTTAATAAACCTTTTAAAACTTTCACTGTGAGCAGTTGTTTCTCACAAGTGGGACCTTGGCAGCCCTGCTGGCTTGGCCCATCAGCCCTGCTGGCTTTGCCCATCTCAGCCCCGCTGGGTTTTCCCATCTCAGCCCCGCTGGCTTTGCCCATCAGCCCTGCTGCCTTTGCCCATCAGCCCTGCTGGTTTTGCCCATCACAGCCCTGCTGGCTTTGCCCATCAGCCCTGCTGGCTTTGCCCATCAGCCCTGCTGGCTTTGCCCATCTCAGCCCTGCTGGCTTTGCCCATCTCAGCCCTGCTGGCTTTGCCCATCTCAGCCCTGCTGGCTTTGCCCATCAGCCCTGCTGGCTTTGCCCATCTCAGCCCCACTGGCTTTGCCCATCAGCCCTGCTGGCTTTGCCTATCACAGCCCCACTGGCTTTGCCCAGCACAGCCCTGCTGGCTTTGCCTATCACAGCCCTGCTGGCTTTGCCCATCACAGCCCTGCTGGCTTTGCCTATCACAGCCCCACTGGCTTTGCCCATCAGCCCTGCTGGCTTTGCCCATCTCAGCCCTGCTGGCTTTGCCCAGCACAGCCCTGCTGGCTTTGCCCATCAGCCCTACTGGATTTGCCCATCTCAGCCCTGCTGGATTTGCCCATCACAGCCCTGCTGGCTTTGCCCATCTCAGCCCTGCTGACTTTGCCCAGCACCGCCTGCTGCCCCCGTCCCTGGGCTGCTCCCTCGAGGGACAC